>OZ005742.1:221091671-221367156 GCA_963930735.1 Dioctria linearis
CTGTTAACTAGTTCATCATTATATATAAATATCTCATTATAGCGTAAATTGAGTATAGTAATAGAAGAGTATATACATGCATACACACATGCATATATACCTCCATACTCTTTCCTATAATGTAATGCCTTGTTAAGTGTAATAAGTTTAGCTAAAAAGGTTTTATACAGTGATTCAGATGTTTTTGGTAATCACCAAGGTTTTCATAAATAAGTAAAAAAGCTAGAATTGGTCTAAGACCAATTTTTATAATACCCTAGATGAATGCCCGTATGAAATTTCGTATCGTCACCATCTGTGTAACCAATTTTTTTAGGATTTCATATTCTGAAGAAGTTTTTAGTACAATCAAAATGTCTAGGACTGATCATTTTCACAGTAGGTATATGTAAAAAGCCTAAATTTTTATATGGCAATACCAAGAAGGGGTTGCCCGATTTGGTCCAGGTTTGAATTTTTTTGCTCTTACTATGAAAACACCACGTACCAAATTTCATCTCTCTGTGTAGACGCGTTTTCAGACAGTGTCCAAATATATACTGTAAAACGAAATTTTTGTGTGACAATCCCACGAAGGAGCTGCCCGATTTGTCTCAGTTTCGAACTTAATTTTACTTTTTTATTAAAAGTCCGTGTACAAAATGTAAGGCTCATTTGCCTATTGTCGTGTTAAGGCAATCAAGATTCTTGTACCTTGAATGTTGATGGTAGTATATCAGGCGCTTGTACACTAAGAATAACAATGATGACTGCTGAAAAGGAATTGGCTAAATAGGAACACCTAACGCTCACGATTTTAAGAACACAATAAAAAATATTAAAATTTCCTCATCTTATTTATATAAATTATAATTTATGATAGCACCTTTTCATTCATTGTGCAATTCCCACGGAAGCAGGGACCGAAAATAACTGTTATTATTTTTTTGTGAGCGAAAAAACTCCTTTTCATAAAATTTTCTAAGAAGTAGCGTAGTACAAAAGGGGTCTATGTACAGCACTTAGACTAGCTGCATACGTTGAAATCAAGAAAGTTTCGATTTTTATATATAAATCTAATCCTAACTGTTATTGTAAGACATATTTTTTATATTTCAATTTTAACTGTTAAAAAAAATACTTATATTATTTTACAGCGATATAAAACTCTTTGCCAGAGTTTTACATATTTCGTCTATTATAAGAATTAAAAATTTGTTTTATTTTTTTCCTCAAAAAATAAAACTCATAATTCGAGTTTTATATTTTCCTCATCTTATAACAGTTAAAAATGAGTTTTATATTTTTCCTCAAGAAATAAAACTCATAATCAGAGTTTTTTATTTTCCTCTGGAAATAAAACTTATCAATGGACGTTCTCTATTTTTGTTGTCATATATTTGTTAGAAGATACAATTTGTCAATTTTTTTAAACAATTTTGTATAGCAACCGTACGAAACAGTTGGCCGATTGGTCCTATTTTTGAACTTAAATTTACATTTTTTTTAAAACGGCCGTTTACAGTGAAAAACCAAAGCTATATATAGCAACACCAAGAAGGGGTTGCCGATTCCAATTTTTCTTTCCCTAAGAACCTTACTCGGACAGGTTTATTTCTTGAGGGAAAAAATAAAACTCATTTTTAACTGTTAAATGCTCGAAAAATGATAAACGCAATTAAGGAGTTTTATTTCTTGAGGAAAAAAATAAAACTCATTTTTAACTGTTAAAAGCTGAGAAAAATGAAAAACTCGCATTATGAGTTTTATTTTTTGAGAGAAAAAATAAAACTCATTTTTAAATGTGAAACCGAGAGAGAAATATATAACTCGAACTATGAGTTTTATTTTTTGAGAGAAAAAATAAAACTCATTTTGAAATGTTAAACCGAGAGAGAAATATAAAACTTAAGATAAGACTGTTATTTACTCAGAAGAAAATAAAATTCTCTTTTTAACTATCTCATTAGAAGATAAAATATAAAATATCAATAACAAAGTGTTAAAAGCAGACTTTTAATATATTTCTTATAACTCTTTCGCTCCCTGCATGGAAGTCGTACACACGTGTATTCATATGTACATACATAATTTTACAATTCATAATTCACAGTGTCACATGACGCCGAATTCCACCCCGGCTATGTGGGAAAATATTTTTGCATTGCAAGCTTTTTGTTTTTGTGGGGAAATGATCACGTTGAGTGAAAAGGTGCTATAACGGCAAACTAAAATTAAATTAAATTACATCAAATATTTCGCGAAATGCATCGGAATTATTCTTAAATGTAAACATTCTCCCCACGTTGAAGCGTTGATTCAACCTTATTTGGCATCGATGGTTAAGTTGAAGTCACTGTATTGACCAGGGGCGCACCGAGAGGGGGGACGAACGGGACCGGTCCCCCTCCAGAATGTCTGTTTTCTGAACATAATTTACAAATTACGTATAAAATGTGGTCTGTATATTATTACAAAGTCCGATAAAATAAAATAAAACCTTTTAATCTACAATAGCAGTCCTTAGGTGCACAGATGGGTGCAGGACGCGACTTTAGAGCCCTATTTTTATGACTCGTTAGGAATTGGGACACGTATGGTCCCTCCCCCAAGCCAAATCCTGGGTGCGTTACGGGTTTGCCTACGCTATCGCTGCGGAATTGGCTAGGATGCCTTGGGTTTACAGATGTCGGCTCTGAACCTCCATATCAAACAGATAGCTGTTATTACTGCTAGTATAATTGCAATATATCCCACCGTGAACTGATGTACGTCATGTGTGGGTAGTTTAACGGTAAGTTTTCTGTTAGCTCATTGTAAAGCTCGCGCAAGTAGCAACAGATTGATTGCCTCCAACGTCATTAGTTTGTGTTAATTCTATTGGTGTCTCTTCATCTTGGCTTGGAAGAGGTTGCAAATTTATATATTGGGCCACTCGAACATCCGCCACTCGAGCCAAGCCATCGTCTCCCTTTATAACCATGATGATTTTCCCCAGTAGCCATTGTAATTCGGGAACATTTTCTTTTCTGATGATAATGTTTCCAGAATTCAATTTTTGGATATGACAGCAATTTCCATCTAGTAAGGAGGTTTGCTCTTTCAAGCGTTGCATGTGGATCGATGTCACTGGTGAGTGGTTCTCCTATGAAAAAGTGTCCTGGAGTCAATGCTGAGAGATCATTGGGATCGAACGACATTGGAGTTATTGGTCTTAAATTCAGAATTGCCTCAATGAACAATGACTGTCCTTAACTCTTCATACGTCATTGCTGCATTAGCTATTGTTCTTTTCAAGAAATATTTTGCTAACTTCACGGCACCTTCCCACAGCCCGCCGAAATGTGGAGCATGTGGGAGAATCAAGTGGAAGTCAGTTCCATTGGATTCGCATGCGGTGGCTATTTCTAGTTTTCATTTGTGTGAATAAATAGATTCTTTAAATTCTTGCAGCTCATTTCTAGCGCCAACAAGGTTAGTCGCATTGTTGCAGTATATATTCCTACAATGACGACGCCTTGCCATGAATCGCTTTAATGCTCGCAGAACTGCTTGCGTTGACAAATCGCTGACATCTTCCAGATGCGTGGCCTTAGTTGTAAAGCAGAAAAAAATACGGCAATATACGTTTTTTTGGTCGCCTTCCTCTTGTTTTAAAGTGTGTGCACAGTGGTCCGTAAAAGTCCACACCTGCATTTATGAATGGTCGTGCAGGTTGAACTCTATGTGGTGGTAAGTTTCCCATCATTTGTGACAACATATTTGGTTTTGCTCTAGCACACTATACGCAATGTTGGACTATTGACCTAGCAATTGTTAGCGGGGCAACGTGGAAGTTTTCATTGTGAATATTGGTCATTAATAGTTTGGTCAACAAATGTGAGTATGGTAGCAGGATGGGATGTTAAGTATAATACAATACGTTTCCTGACTGTAGTCGTCCTTCAACTCGCTAGACGCCCCTTTCGCCGAAGAATTGTGGTAAGTTGTTCAGTTGACTATTTCTGGCTAGTTCTTTATGTTTATTTTCGCTTGATTTCCTCCTTGAACTGAACTTGCTGTATCACCTTTATAATTATCATAAGTGCTTCCTCGAGATCTTCTGCAGTAAATACTGTATTTTTAGCTTCATTTTTCCCTTGTCTACTATCTTTAAGCATGTTTACGAAGCAAAGGATGTATCCTGTAATCTGTTATAGCTTGCTGAATGAATCTTTATGGTCAATATTCTGGACAAAATATATTGAATTTTCATCTGTTATTAGACAAGGTGCAAGTCGCCAAAAGGTTTCTGTACTGTATTAAAACAATGCCCCATAGAGCCATATATTACATAATTTTAGCTTCTCTGAAGCTAAACCTCGTATTAGACAATCAGCAGAATTGTCCTCAGAACTGACATGACGCGATTTCTCAAGAATATATAAGCTCCAAATAGTTGATACTCGTTTCGCAACAAATGTTTGGTATGAAGAGGATGACGAGTTAAACCACCAAAGCATAATCTCGGAATCTGTCAAATAGTACGTAGGCTCGGTTTTGAATTTCAGATCGTTCTTAAAACGATTGTCGAGTTCAGCGGGAAGTTTTGGGCACACAGCTCAAGACATGGTAGGGAAATTTGCTTTAACCGTGCTTCCTTTGACTTTGCGCGAAGCAGCCTTACTACGATCCTGTTATCCTTGTTTGTGGATGTGACTACTACAGGAAACATGATTCCAAGTAGGTCAAAAATCCGGACAAATTGTTCATTTGGTTATCTTATTCCTTTCGAACCACGCCGTCCTGAGGCTGAATGAATCGGATGTTGGTATCTAGGTAGACCTAGGATTTTCATTTGTTCCTCATTTCCATCGTTAAGTGTGAGCTGTGGCTCTCCATCTGTTAATAGACGTGGATGATTTGCTCACCACTTCCTAAGCTTAAATTCACCTTTTGAGAGTGATGCTTTCAGTTGTGTTTGCATTTCAGTTTTGTGGACAGGTTGTTTGATCCTGACATTACATCATCAACCTAGAAGTCTTTAGTAAGCACATGTCTTCCTAACTGATAAGTGGCCGCTTCTTCCTGGCCTAGTCTCTGCAAACACTATGTAGCTAAATAAGGCGCTGATGTTGTTCCGTATGTCACCGTATTTAAGTGATAGCACATAAGTGAGTTGCTTGGGTCGCGCCTCTAATATATTAGTTGGAAATTTCTTTCCTTTTCGCCAATCAGTATTTGTCGAATACATTTTTTCAATATCAGCTATGTACACAAATCTTGGCTGTCGAAAGCGAAGTAATATTGGAAACAGCTCGTCCTCGATAGTGAGGCCGGCGCCCATCATATCATTTATCGAAAGATTTGATGACGTTTTGCAGGAAGCATCGAAGACAACTCTAAGCTTTGTTGTTGTACTCTCTGGTTTGCTGACGCAACGATGTTGGTTGAAATAACATGGAACTCCAATTTCCTTAAAATTTATTTCTTGCATATGATCAAGGCATCTATATTCCTCCATAAAATCAATGTATTGGGATCGAAGCTCATTATTTTTGGCGAGCCTTTGTTCTATTGCTAGAAATCTGCGCGATGCAATTTCCTTCGCCTTTTCCAACTTCTGCGTGACATCTGAGAAGGGCAGTCTAACTATAAAATGTCCTGATTGGTCTCTTCTCACCGTTTGATTAAAATGTTCGTCACATCGTTTCTCTGCGAGTGTAAGGGATTTTTCTACTTCTAAGTGCCAGATTTTTTTTTTGTTCGTCAATGCTTGTGTCCTTGCTCAATATGCCATATACTTTCTGCTTACTACTACTACTAATTTTCCTGCTAGTACCCATTCTAGCACGGTATTTTGGAAGGTTGGTAGCCCTTTGCCGAGTTTAATCTGTCTCACCGATAGTAGTTGTTAGAAATGCTCTGCACCAATAAGCAGATTTTATGCGACCAGGTTTGTTAAAAACTGGATCCGCCAGCTTAATGTTTCGTGGGATTAGTCTTGTTGAGGTATCAAAGCACTGACTTGGCTGTGGTGCCAATATTTCCTTTAGGATAAATGCATCCAATTGGGTTCGAATCCATTCACTAGTGTTTGCACCAACACATTGACGCGCTGGTTGGCTTGTTGCTTCATGTGGCCAATGCCGTGCACCTTCATGATATCTGAAACTCCGCTGAGGCCATATTTTTTGATAATTTTTTCTGTTATGAGATTCACCTTTGATCCGGAGTCAAGAATTTCCCTGCACTCAACCCTGTCACCCTTATTTGTTGTCAGTTTCACTGTTACTGTGCTTAGAAGACATAGCTTTCATTCTGGTTGGACTTTCCTGCAGTCAAAGTGATTGATCACTTTAGTTTACTTTGATAACTGGCTGTATTTGTCCTGAGTGATATGCATGAAACTTTCCTTGAGAACTGCCTTGTATATGTACCAACGTTATTATGTTTCTTTGCGCAACATCCTCTAAGTGTGCAATTGCTTGCTGTATGCCCTGCTCTTAGACAATTGACACACAACTTGTTGTTCCTTAATACTTTCAAGCGATTGGTGAGTGTTAACTGCAGAAAATTCTGCCTTGCAAAATGCTGATGGTTCTCATTGCTTAATATGCATTTGGTTCCTACAGCATTTATTGATACCAATGCATTAACCCGTCTAGAAAACTGGCTGGGCTTCCGATGAATCTCAGTTGGCAGGTTGACTTTGCTTCCAGGGGCGGCCAATGGCTGGAACCTTATTTCCAGGATGTTGAGAAAATGGTGTACTGACTGCACTCTAGGTTGGTCAAGAGATTATTCATATAAACAATGGGACATTCTGTCTAATTTGCCTATTAGTATGTGCAGCAGCAATGGTTCCCAGTTATCTGTCTTGACCTTAAGGTTCTCAAGTCCTAGAATAGCTTCCTTTGTTGTGTCATGTAGAGACGTAACCGTTGATGCATTCTCTGAGCGCAGTTTTGGCTGTGACAACAGTTTGTTTAACAATACTGTCACTAACAAACTGACATTGTGATATCTGGCGTTAAATATCTCCGATGCAGTGGTATAATTTTCATTGGTTGGGCTAAGATGTTAGTTTTTCGGTTTTTCCTCTCAGGTTGGTTTTCAAGTACAACATTTTCTGTCATTGCGCAAACGAGTCATAGAATTGGAGCTATTTTAAATAGTCGCCATCGAATATTGGACAATCCGTGGCAATTTCATCGACACATTATTGTTTGGAGTATCGTTACTGTTGGTCATGGAACATTGAGCCAATTTATCGGAAAGCTTGACCATCTCTTCAAAGTTGAAATGTTCATCTATATTGTAACCAGCTGATGCTGGTTCGTCAGATAGCTCCCAAATTTCACTATTGTTAGCCTCAATATGCGACCAATATCTCTCAATAGTATTTATATTATATTCGTAGTACTGTCTAGAATGTGATTGATGTTCATTGGCTTGAATTCCTTGCAGCAGGCGACGCACGGATACCAACCGCACCCCTTGTGTTCTGATGACTTTGCTTAGATCATTGTCTGTCTTAGCGAATTGTGGCCAAAATTTATCGTCGTCAGTTGGGGTATTCGCTCTCTCCTCCACTTTGGATTAACAGGAGGGGCATCTACATTGTTGTAACCATCATAGGCCTTGTGACGTGCAGCTGTACTAGTGGTAGTTAACAAGGGCTGGTTTGGACGGCACTTCTTTGTTGTTGTGATTTGAATTGGTTGGGCTAGATTTTATTCATGCACACGATTTTTCTATGAAGATGATAGAATATTATTATCGATGCTAACATATATTTGCTCATTTCCCAAACCTAACTGCTCAATACTTGCAGCAAGCACAGCTCTTGGTATGTCAATTTCTGGGTAAGGTTGAATCTGTGTTGAGATTTGGTCTCGATACCTTTCATAGACTACTCTAATGCCATTGTAGTTGTCCTTAGCGTAATATAAATGGCTAAACTCTTCAAGATGATTGTTTCGAATGATATTGTCCCTAGATTCGAATTCATCCCAGAGATTGGTTAAATGTCTTAGCTTCTCTTCTAGGTAAGGCAAATATTTTCTGGTTGATGAATCTTTTTTATAGTTCGAAATGACCTGTTTGATGGCTTCTCCGGTCGTCTTTTGCGCCTGAACTAATTCATCCATGGTGCGGCTCCTTGTAGGATGATCTTGATCACGTATGCACTTCACAAGATCACCTCGGGGTCACCAGAATGTTAGGCTCTTTTGCCTATTATCGTGGTAGGGCAGTCAAGGTACTTTGACCTTGACTGTTGATGGTAGTACACTAAGCATAACAATGATGACTGCTGCAAAGGAAATAGCTAAATAGAAGCACCTAACTCTCACGATTTTAAGAACACAATAAAAAATATTAAATTTCCCACATCTTATTTATATAAATAACAATTTGTTGTGATTGCGCCTTTTCACTCATTGTGCAATTCCAACGGAAGTCGTACATACATACATACGTCACTTTTTTTACAATTCATAATTCATATAATTCGCGATCTGACGTCGAATTCCAACCCGTAACCATGAAATTTTTGTGATAAACGGCTATGTGGGAAAATATTTTTGTATTGCAAGATATTTGTTTGTCGTGGGGAAATGATCACGATGAGTGAGAAGTTGCTATGACGGCAAAATGAAATTAAATTAAATTACGTCAAATTTTACGCGAATTGCATCGGAATTTTTCTTAGCTCTAAATACAAAATTTCAGCTCTCGATTTATCGTACCCACAGTCAGACGGACGGACGGAGGACGGATTGACTAACTTGGATAACTTTTAATATAATGCGTGGGTGTCCAATCCATTTTGATGTACTATCATTATTTCTGTGCGTTATAAACGGAATGACAAACTTAGTATACGCTACAGATTTCATCTACGTTATAAGAACAGAAATTTTGAAAGAGAATTTCTGTGAATTTCTCCATTGTATGCCTGTTTAAAAATCAAGTGTAAAATATTTGATGAAACTCAGCTGAGATTCTAACTATAAACTTAAGAAAAGCTTAGACTCTGTCTGATTGTAACATGTTCGAGTCCCAAGATGTTTTTTTTTTTATTAATAAAAAAAAACATTAAAAAAAATAAAAGAAATATAAAAAATTAAAAAAAAAAATAAATAAAAAAAAAACAAGAAATTAGAAAGAATTACTTATGCCAAAACTTGTCCATTTAATCAAAACTCAAATAAAATTCATAAGCATTAATTTTCAAAAAAGTTAGTTTTATCAGAATTCGCAAAATGTCATCGGCGAAATCTTCTTGTTGAAAAAAATATTTTTTTTTGCTCGCTGTTTAATGCTTCTTCAAATGTAACTACAGTTTTTTCTTCTATTTCTTCATCAACCTCCACAAAATTTACCAGGTCATTCATTAAATCATTGTTAGGTAATTCTTCGGTAGTTACCGTTTCCTTATCAATATTAGCATAATCATCAAACTTGTTTAAGTCCCATAAATTCTGCATTGCTAACCACTCCCTCAACGGTAAATCATCTTCTGAAACAAAGTTCCTTGTCTCAATTCTGCTTTTGAATGGTTTCAGAAGAAATAGTTTCCCATGCAAAGCTAAATGTATTTATCGCCTCCAAAGTAGAAATAGCTTTAGTAACAGTAGTATAAACTTGAAGTTCCATAAATTTTAGTAACATCATCTTTCGGTAGATTTGTTTTAAACTCATAATGACACCTTGATCCTGACGTTGCATTGGAAAAGTAAGTTTTGCATTGTATAGCTTAATATTAGGATGAGTGGGACAATTATCAACTATAGCAATACTATTTTTCGGTTTTGTTTTATTAATTCGCTGTACTGCATTTTTACACCAGTGTTTGTCATTTAATGTTTTAATATTTTTGAAACATCATGGCTTTTGAAATTTTCCTAAAAATATCGATAGCTAAAATAATATGGAGTATTTACATTTTATCAGTAGTAGTCGTTTATCATTACCGTGAGGCATTAGTACATACCATGACTGTGACACGTTCTTTTGATAATTTTCCTCCACTACAAGATTCAACTTTTAATGTAGCAGCTTTATCCGACATGATTCTGAAGAAAGTGCAAGTTTCGTTAGCATTAAATATGTTTTCTTCTAAGTAACCATCACTTATTACTGGCCAAAATTGTGAATGCCAATTATTTGTGACATTTCTGTCGACTGAGACTGATTCTCCACATGTCTTTCGAAAAATGATGTCATGCCTCTTTTTGAATCTGTTCAGCCACCCAATCTGCATCTAAAATCGTATGCAATCAGTTTCCCAAATTCTTCAGCTTTTATTTGAAATATTGAGCCACTTGTTTGAAAATTATTATCTTTTTTTGTTGAAACTATTTAAACAGCATTTGGTCAACTAAAGGATGCAAGGAAGCCGCATTTTTTCTCCTGGTCGTTAACTTTCCAATCAATCCGAAGATTCTCCCGATTTTCCACATGTTTGAAGCAGTGGATTTTTCAATTTCATTTTTGCATAGATATCAGTTTGAGAACAATTCAGTTTCAATTTCACTTATGTTTAACAATTTCTCATGCACTGTAAATGCATGCCTTTTTCTTATCGACATTTTTAGATCGTTTACATTTAATGAAACTCTTACAAAATACTACACACATAGCAACGTTCGACTACAGAAACATCCAATGGCATAATATTATTTTGAATCGCGCGGATGTGTGGGATTTCCGAACAACTCCGGTTATAATGTACAAGAACAAGAATTTTTCAGTCCATTATAAACCGAAGTCTATTATAACTCGTATTTCACCCGGACTTTTCATAATTCGTCCATTACAAGCGAGTTCACTGTAGGTGGATTCTGTTATGTTCATGTACTCTTAGCTTTACTAGAAAGCACTCTAGCGTCATTAGCCGCAACGATATATTAATTATATGCTCGGCAGCACTGAGTGTATGTCACAGTTTGAAGATGACAACTCGCTCTCTTGCAATTTTAAGGTTGTTAGGTGAAACCCGCGAGCAGCGTGTAAATTTTATTAACTATAGTTATCTAAATAAGTAATCCGCATCCTTTACTGTTCCTATATATTAGCGGACTAATTACCCCCCAAATGGCGGTGAGGATGGAATCAGGATGCGAAAGGTTTAGACAGATGATTGCAGAATTCTCCAAAGGTAAAATTTATTCCATTTCACTGGACTATATTGCTGAACATTACGAGCAAACCAGATACTCCCGGTGGTACAGCCGTTCCCATTACATTTGCTATAGAATTTTTTGATTTAGATAAATGCAAATTTGTGCGCAGGGTACAGCGGCTCGAAAGTGCCTTCGTGATATTTGGGATAGAAAATACTACGTTGAGCCTTAACTACCTGCTGCATTACGTTAGACCAAGTTCCTACTATATTGTGCATGACGAAATCTCGTCCGAAAAATCACAAAACAAGAATTATTAGGAGCTAAAGAAAGTCTTTAAGCAGCATTAAACACATGAGCCCTTAGAAGTTGCGGAGTTTTACAAGTTTCACTACAGGGTGCCGTCAATTGCAATTTTGGTACATAGGTAGTTGATGACAGCGTTGAGAACGTAGTATCCGCGATCGACGTATCAACGATCACCTGTTAGAAAGGTGAGGTTGATGGATACTGCGACCAACTTAAAGCTTTCACAACAAAACTACACACAGCTGACGGAGGCAGTGGGGAATGTCAACAGTGTAGATCGACATAATTGTCGCGTTAATGAGGTCAACAGGAATGGGACGCCAGATAAAAAAAACAGGGAAGTGTAATCGTGTTGCTAGTAGTAAGGTTTATGCAGGAAATAGTAGAACTAATATGGCAAATATGCGAAATAAGTTGTCAGTTAGTTGTTTTCGGTGTGGTGGACCCCATCTTAAAAGTGTTTATAAGCACATCGCTACAGAATGTATGGCCAGAAGTAGGGGAATTTGGAAAAAGTATGCCTTAAAAGAAGGAATTATGCAAATGTACATCCCAGCTAGCATTTAAATCGTTGGAACTTCTACGGCTGCCAGTGATATTGCCGTTAATATCATCCACATATAAGTCCCTGTCACGTACATGTTGTTTTCGTACGCTTCCGATTCCTGGCTGGGACAAATTTTGCCACTTCAATATATCCGTAATTTTGAGGTAGCATTTGTGAAAGTGCCGAACATTGCAAGAACAATCTTTGTTCCATAAAAATGTTGCAGTCTTAAAGAAACATTTCATGGCAACTAGAACATTTTGCCATATTTCAGGTAAAGATTCTCTTGGAAATAATTGTAAGTATGCATAAGCTATGAAAAAAATTAATTCTTAAAAAAATAATATTTTTATACCCTATACTAAGTTTGTCATTCCGTTTGTAACACCTCCAAATAATGATGGTAGAGCAAAATGGTTTGGACACCCACGCATAATATTAAAAATCATTTTGATTTTTGCATGTCCGTCCGTCCGTCCGTCCGTCCGTCCACCTGCCTGTGCGCACGATAACTCCAGAATGCGTACACTTAGGGAGCTGAAATTTTGTACACTAACTTTGAAAAAAAAAAGTAAAATTAAGTTCGAAAATGAGACAAATCGGGCAACTCCTTCGTGGGGTTGCCATACAAAAATTTCGTTTTCCGCTATATATTTGAAAACTGCCTGAGAACGCGTCGACGTAGAGAGCTGAAATTTAGTACATGGTATTTTCATTGTACTAGCAAATAACATTTTTAAAATGGACTAAATCGGGCAACTCCTTCTTGGTGTTGCCATATAAAAATTTAGGTTTTTTACGTATACTGCGAAAACGATCAGTTCAAGACATTTTTATTGTACCAAAAACTTCTTCAGAATATGAAATCCTATAAAATTGGTTATAATCATTTTTTCTGTCCGACGAACCGTTCTAGAAATATATGCGAAAAACCACTGCAAAAATCAAAATTGCTCAAATGGGTGCCCATACGAAATTTCATACGGATATTCATCTAGGGTAGAGATGAATCTGCCACTATCAAGTATAAATAATTCCCACGTTCGGGACATGTAGCCACTACAGTCCCAGTTAGTATGCAACCAATGGAAAATTGTTCCTCACTATAGCAACAGGCACATCATAGGCATATTGCTGCGATGTTTCTCGGCATATAAATACTAAGTAGTTGGCGATTTGGAAAAAGGATGAAGTAAGTGATCGGCACACATTCCTGTCCACATAAGTACTAGCCGGGATGCAATTTCAAAAGCAAACTATATGACTCGTGGTTTATATAAATTCAGTGCATGGAAATCTACGTAACTAAAATAAATTATGGTCGAATGTGTTCATTGATGAAAAGATTAAACTCATGATGGTATTAGATAGTGGCTCGGCGGTGTCATTGGTTTGCCTAAATGACTTTAAAGAAAAATTTCCTAAAGAAAATCTTTCTGGACATGTACTAAGATTTTTTTATCAGTTCTAAGTTACACTGAAGTGACGGTGACTTTAGAGAATGGCAAAAAAAGAGATGGTCTTCGTCTGTACGTAGTAGACACTGATAAACACTCATTGCTTGGCTGTGAATGGTTGAAAGCTTTCGATCAATCACCATTAATAGCAGGCGCGTATACAGGGGGGGGGGGGGGGGGTCACAGGGGTCATGACCCCCCCCCAAGCGCTACCTAACCTTCGCGGTGAATTGAATGTGGCGCTGGACTGTAGAGCGAGCTGTTAAAGTTTA
Source organism: Dioctria linearis (assembly GCA_963930735.1). Lineage (NCBI taxonomy): Eukaryota > Metazoa > Arthropoda > Insecta > Diptera > Asilidae > Dioctria > Dioctria linearis. The sequence goes on from OZ005742.1 coordinate 221,105,347, forward strand.
ACAGGAAGATTTTAGTATGATACGCTTTGTTTGTCTTCTTATAAGTAGTAATAGTGGATTGGGTATAATAGTCATTCTCTCGTAGCTCTTCGTCTTTTAAAGGTGTACAAATTTTTTAGAATTTTCTTGCGTTTTAATATATCTAGTGTCGAAAAGTCATCTATCGTAACTAGCACAGGATAGTAAAGTACTTTTGGAATGCATATTTATTTTAGTACCTATTTGATTTTTTAGAAAATGGCACGTAATGCTTAGCAGCCCACCTATGAAGATGCTTTTATATTTTTGTTGCGCCAATTAAAAAGTTTAGAAAGTGTTATTGTTTCTACAAAATTGGTTAGAGATCATAATTTTTTTTTACCTATCTGATTTTCCGATGGTGGACAGCAGCGGGAAATTCGCTATCAAAAAAGGTAGACAAAAAATTGGGAGTACAATCGCAATGACAGGCAGTGAGCGGCGATTGTGAAAGAAGAAGATACTGAAATTTCATTTATTATTAGTTTTGAGCGTTTTGAAACAAATTTTATCGAAAATATTTTATATTATTTTGGAAGAATTGCAATGGACCAAAGTGCGGAAAGGAAAAATTTAAAATACAGAAATCAACTAAATGCCAAAAATATCACAATTTTACCATTTGTATTTGAGTGCCTCGAAATATCCATCCATACCACGACTTTTTTGACTACTCGTCTATACTGGTTGTCTTGTATATCATAAATTATTTTATGACTTTACAATTCCTCAATCAATTTTTCATCAAAATTCATTATTTTAAAATTGCCGCGATATCCTACAACCTTGACAAAAATAAATGCTACAACAAGTTCATTCGTTTGATTTTGTTGGTAGTACTGCAGCGACGACGGAAAAATTAGAAATTGATCAATCCCAATGGCAACTTCGTCGACCGCTGACCGTCGCCCGTCGTAATTTTGGCATTCGCATAAGACGATATGCTTTTAGAAGTTCAACAACAGCATTTTTTCGTCATTTGCCGTTGCCCATCGCAATTGTATTTTAGCCTTGACTTAACAAATTATTATTTTACGGTTCTTCCAGTAGAACCCGAGTTATGGAATCAACGTCTTGCCACCCGTTGATTTTTCATAGCGACACTGATTCAAGCCTGAGTTGTTAAAAATATTTACATTCGTAGGGAAGCTTTAAATTTTTCTTGGGGTTCGTGCACAACAAGGCGAGGCGAGGCGATGCGTGGCTAGGCAGTTTGGCGAGGCGAGGTGAAGATATATCTCGAGGTGTATTGTTTACAACAAGGCGTTCAGTTTCTTGGTAAATTGTGAAGTGAGAGTATAAATTATGTCATCAGATTCAGAAGTAGAAATTTTGTGTTTGTCAAGTAGTGCAGCTATATGGAATTTTTGACCTAAATGTACTTTCCGCTCTTTTGCTTGCCACCCGATAAAGACCAAACGTCTGGAATTTGGCGAATTCATCATTCATGTGAAGATTTTCGGACTGATCCTGATAGATTCTTCCAATATATGAGAATGAATAAAGACCCCTTCCATTATATCAAAGAAAAAAACCTATAAAAATATGCCATCTATCAAAATTAGTGCGCTGCACCTCGCGAAAAAATTCTCGAGCGTTTTACATCGAGGTGTCTCCGCACATCGCACGCTATCACAGCATTTTTATGAATTCTCTCATAGTACATCGTGCAATCATTTTATTTCTTTAACTCTTGATATAGCCTCGCCACACTTCGCCATGTTGTGCACGTACCTTTAGAAATATAGTTGCAAATTGTTCCTAAGAATTTGAATGATTAACTATTCACCGACAAAAGTCCAATCGAATTGGTGTATTGATTCTGGTGGTTCTCTCTTTCGACAGGGGCACAAGCAGTCAGTTTTCTTGGAAAGATCCGAAAATTTTTCTTTAGATTTTTCATGGCGGCGGACAATGGTTCCAAAGAGTTATATTGATTCAGATGTCTTGGCTGATCTGGGTCGGTAAAGATATTTATGAGCGCTGGCAACCATACATTTTGTTCTTAAAAATGTTATTGAACATTTTTCTTTCGAATTTTTATACACTATTGGTTGCTGAAAACGATCAGTTGGATTGATGCCACTAAAATTAATTCTACAATTTTTCTTCACAATTTTTACGGCAAGACTATAAAAATAAAAACCATTCGCTTTCCTCTGCCAGCTGTCGTTGCTTTTGCTTATACTTTCGTATGAATTCAAGTAGTGTTGGTTAATTTAACTTCACGTTTACTTTTAATTTATAGTTAGCGATGGAGGTAGAAATAGTTGCGAAAGTGGAAAGCAGAAGACTGATAAGCACATTGATAACTTTTTTCAGAAGAAAGCAAGATCAATTAAGTTCCCATCAAAAGAAATAGTCAGTGACATATCATGCACTTCTACTCCTATTCCTCTGAATGTTAATAAAGGTGCAAGCTCTCACTCTCTGTCATTTACTTCAGCCTTGACAGAATAGGTTGCATCACATCAATGTCTACAATCTTTGCACGAGAAAGAGTATCTGGATATTAGTCCGTAATGTCTGTCCACTCTGAGATCGACATTGATGTGGATAATATTATGGACAGGTTTTCCAAATCAAACCAAAAATTGAATTTTGTGATATCTAACTTAAATATGATAAAAAAAAATTTAAAAGTGACTACTTCCGACATTTTCCTCCCACCTCGAACATTTTAGTTGTGACCCCCTCCCCCAAGCTGCAGGTCTGGATACGCGCCTGATTAATAGAGGTATACAAAGGTGTGAGAAAATGAGCGGATATAGGTATAGGTAATAAATTCTTCTCTACGATTTATAATTAAGCAAAAGAAATCAATGCCACTTTCTAAATGGCCTCTGTCATTACATACAATGCTAAATAAGCTCTCACATTAAAGTTAGAAGCAGGAGCTAGACCAGTTTTTATTAAAGCTCGTCCAGTGTCTTTCACAATGAGATAAGATTGAAAGATAGATAGAGGATCTCATACAAAGGGACGTTTTAGTAACGGTCAAGCATAGCAGAGTACGGAAATGCACACACGTGAGTAATAAATTGTGTGCGATCAAAGCGAACATACTCATGAGTCGCACTCGCGTGCGCACACGAAATTTCTCACTGCTGATTACTCACGAGTGAGTAATACAAGGAAAGAAAACGCACACGAAATTTCGCATTGCTCATTTCCAACTTGCGTGCAACTTCATTCATGAAATACCTATATTATGTAGAAAACATGGATAATTAATATAAAAAATTTTATTCGCGAGTATGCGCTTTCTTTTCTTGAATTACTCACTCGTGTGTAATGAGCAGGGAGAAATTTCGTGTGCGCACGAGTTACGTTAGTAAACCTAAGTAACTCAGAAAATAAAAATGAAAATGCTGATCCAAACAAATGAAAAAGTAATACGATATGCAACTTACCTAAAAAGACACAAAGCAGCAGAAATTAACGTAACTTACCTGAAAAGATAAAGAGTAGCAGAAATTAATTGTGGGAATAGTCGAATCAGCATTCTTATTTTAAAATATTTAATACTTAAAAAGCTAGAAGAAAGTATCAAAGTTAAGAAAAAGTCAGTCTTAAGACCGAAATCGAGAAGTATAAATCCCTCTAAAGAGTGGATGTCGGAGAAGTATTTTTCTATTGTATTTGAATTAGAGTTAAAGTTCTAAGTGTATTGTGAAATTAGTTCTTTCATGAATTTGTATTAGAACTAAAGTTCTAAGTGTAATCCAAAATTCAGTTTTTAATAAAATTGTGTTCGAACCAAAGTTCTAGTGCGTTATTTTATTTTACTTTTTTTACATTGTTTTTTTTTCCTAAGAAAGAATAGTAAATAAATATCTCACGCGACTGTTCGCTTTCTTACTTTGAATTACTCACTTATGGGCGCATGCACTAATAACAACGACAACAACTCACGCACGCGCACAAGAGTTTTTACAAATGGAACGCGCACGTGAGTCGTAAATTACTCATGAGTCATTCGCGTGCGCACCTGAGCGTGCGTTTCCTTACTATGTAGTATACGACTGAGCTACGCTAGTAGTAAGCATGACCTATCCGTAGCCTTCGAATATTACACCACTTCCGGGACACCCTGTATAAGTGCAACACATTACTTTTCGCGTTGAAAGCATTTTGGAAGGCATTGAAGGTTTAGTTGTATTCACAGTTGACGTATTTGTTACAGGGATTATGGAAGAAATACACTGGCAGCGCTTGCAGCAAGTTTTTCAAAGTCTACAGCGATAAGAATTAACTCAGGGAAAACTGTTTTTCTTGTTTTAATAAGGTAAAATATTGTACATTTTACATTGATTAGAATGGTATTCAAAAAGTGCATCAAAATTGGAAGCAATTACAAATGCACCACGTCCCAAGAATATATATATTTCACTTACGTTTATTTCTGGGCTTGCTAAATCATTATGCGCGAGTCCTACCAAATTTGAGTAAGACACCCGAACTCCTACATACCTTAAAGAGGAGCTCAAAGTGGAAATGGAATTCAAAATGTGAAGAAGCATTCAGTAAATTAAAAACGAAATTACCACTGAACATGGAATACGCTCGTATAAGTTCATGATAATTTCACCGAATGATTGCATAAACTAAATTCGCGGCAAATCTTATTTTCGATAAACAAATATACATATATTTTAAATAGGCACACCCTGGATATGAAGTACGGTCGTATACTTTTCTGATACGCTTAACCTAGATCTTTAAATCAATATCGCCTCCGGGGCTCGAATACTTATCCACTTTTCTATAGCAGGGCCACCACCTCGTCCTCGTTCTTCACTCGAGCTCGTTCCTTTTCCTTTCTTCCAGCTGAACTGTGTTAATTTTCTTGGGCCTTCCCTTTTTCTACTTTTTTTGCTCTTTCGTTTACTTTGTTTTTCACCTTTCTTCACTTATTGAATATTCTCCGATTTTGTTTTCTTTATCGAAGCTAAGCTACCTTGCTCGTCGCTTCATACTTAATGGTCGAAAAAAAAGAGTCATCATGGCCCAGCGCTACGTTTCTACCAGCGACCATAACATTATCGAAATAAGTAATGCGCGTCTTTTACTGCTCTTATTTATTATCCCGACTAACTCTCCAACAGAGTCCACATTAAATAAAAACACAAAATAAAAAAATAAAAAATTATAAACTTAAGAGAGAGTCCCATTCTAAGGCCGGACAACTTTAGTTATTAAATATTTACTGATGGAATGAAAGATGACGCACAATCAGTCCGAAAATTCGTTAAGTATCCTAGTCGTACCAAGAAGAAGATGCTTACTTCAAGACTCTCGCGGAATCAAGCTATATGTATAACTTGTTTTTTTTCTACTTTGCTTGTGTGTGGCAGGCTTTTGGAAGAAGCACAGACTTTGTGTCTGCTACACCACTCCTCCACATCCTCTCACATATCTGACCAATAAAACCTTTCTCGTATTTTGAAAATTGTTTTATTCACCCCAAATGTCCGCCAGATGATCCACTGTACATTTCATCTACAACATGTTTGACCTTTGATACTGGCACGACAATCTGCATTCGGAATGACTCGCCGTTAATTGCATCACACTTGTGTTTTGATAACATTCAACGTGAAGAGAATGCCATTCCGTGCAGTAGTTTTTTATTTTCTCACTCCTTTCCGAAATATCCTTCCATTGTTGTTTTTCCACGTCTACTTTCCAAGCAAGAATAGGTGATATGTCTGGGTCTTCAAGTTGTGCTCTTCGTAAGTTTTCGTTGAACCAACCTGTCGATGGTTCCACTGTTGTCAGCTGTATAGTTGCATTTGTTTGTTTTTCTTCCATCCAGACACAATGTTTGCATTCAAGTTTGCATGGACGTCGTGAAAGGGCGTATGCATTTCCATGGATATGACCTCTTCGGTTTTGTTTTTCAAAATAATAAGATTTGAGTTGCTCTATTCATCTCCTCAATTGATTCTGTGGGTTCATAAACTGCAAAAGCCGTTTAAGCGCTGCATGGTCTGTAAGTAGGACAAATTACTGCCCATAGAAATATTTATGGATATGTTTTCTGGAATGTACAATAGCAAGTAGCTCTTTTCATGTAGCACAATAATATAACTCTGATTTTGAAAGTGCTATTCTATAATATGCTACTGGCACTTCTTGACCATCCTCCTTCTGTAAAAGTACTGCAGCGATGCCTACATTGCTAACATTCGTATCGAATATAAAAGTTCTTCCCAGCTTTCTACAGTGTAGTAGTACTGGAGTTTCACAAAGTTGTTGCTTCAAATTCGCGAAGCTACCGTTACATTTATCAGACCATTTGAGAGGTTTCCTTTCTCTGTAAGTTGATGTAGGCTCCTTACTGTGTCTGCAAAACCTTTTACGAATCACCTGTAGTGGGTAGCTACACCAAGAAAACTCCTTAATTGATGTTTATCCTTTGGAACTGGCCAATTTTTAACAGCTGCTATCTTCTCTGGATCAGTCCTTACTCCCATGTGGTACAAATTTTTAACTTCATTTTTAAATAGAGCACATTTATTCGTACTGAGCTTCAGTTGCGCAACTGTCAGTTTTTGAATTACGTCCCGTTAATTGCTTTTATTTTCCTCGAATATCTTTCCGATTACTATTATGTCATCTAAGTAAACAAGACATGGTTTCCAGGTTAATCCACGTAAAACACATTTCATGAGTCATACGAATATGCTGGAGCATTACATAATCCAAGTGGCATAACCTTGTAAGAAAGCAGTTTTTTCTCGGTACTCGAGATGTATTTACACTTACCAGTAATCATTCTTCAAATCGACTGTGGAAATCAGTGCGGTATTCAACATGTCATCGATCGGGTGCTGCGATCCTCTTTCCTGACCAAAACAACCGGCGATGTACAAGGGCTGTTAGACTCCTCTATTATGCAATAAGCACTTCCTCAACTCCCCTTTCAAGTCCTGTATCCGAAGCTCCTTTAGTTTTCATCCCAACACTTTAGTAATTCACTCACAGTTTCGTATAAAACTATCTTCCAGAATTTATTTCACTTCTCACACCAATAGTTACGAGAGTGGCCTTTTATCGTTATCCAAACAATATTTCAGATATTATCCACCACAACCTCTTCCTTTATTTATATTTATTCTTTACTTTTATGACATTCACAAACAATTATCAAATCAACTCTACTTTACTTATCGCTAGTACTGCACTTCTAAATAGTTTACTTAGTTCACTTCACTGTCTGAATTACGACAGCATCGTGGCGGTGAGAAGCGCCGTATTTATACTCGATAAATTGTTCTAGAATCTCCCCAAATATTCCGTTCTTGAAACATCGATACTCCGAACCTAAAGATGTCGCTTACGCTTTCTGTGATACGATTCTCCGAAAGTAGCTTATGTCCGTTCTTAATTAGTCATTTCAATCGAAGTATCTATTTCCAATAGTTGTCTCTTTTTTTCTATTATACGTAACAATATTTTGAAAACATCAAACTTCGTGATCTGTCGGATTGTCATGTATAAAAATTACAAAAAAAATTCAGCGGCAATTATTTTTGTGATTCAAATAACCGGCCAAGTGCGGCGCGGACTCACGAACGAAGGGTTCCGTACCTACTATCGTACAAAATTTAACACTATGTACTTTTTATTTATTTTTTCAAATGAGAGTAAGCGTCATGTGAAAAAGTAATGCTCTCATTTGAAAACAAATGCCTACTTATGATAATAATAATGAATGAGAATAGAATGAGGAAAAAACGCCGAAAAATAACGTTTCTTGTAGAGGGGCCCCCTTCAGGCAGCCTGCCTGTGTGTGTGTGTGTGTGTGTTTGCCTGGCTGTCGATGTGTGTGTGTGTGTGTGCCTGCCTGCCTATGTGTTTGTGTGTGTGTGTGCCTGCCTGCCTGTGTGTGTTTCTTTGCGCTTGGCAGATATACCCTAGGTGGGCATATTACTTAGGGCAGGTAAAGGCACGACCTGCAACAATGCGTAATCCCTTGACCATTGGTGTGCGTTTCGCACAGTATTTTTGACTAGATTAATTTTGAGTTGTGCGCTTCGCAAATATACCCATAAATTTTATATTAATATATTATATCATTAGTAGAATGTATTAGAAGACAAGGCAAATTTTCGATTAATGGCTTATTTTCAGACTTTCAAAAATGTTTCCCAAAAATTTTGTTTGAAAATTTGCAAAATTCAATTAGATTAGACAATTTGAATCGGAGCTATTAATTAACTCTCTTTACTCTCTTGGTCGTTTGTTACTAGCTAAACTTGCTTGTTCTTAGAACGAGATTCTCTCTTAAGATTAACCAATTCTGGGACTCAAACGCGTACAGACAGGCAGAATTTTACCTTTTCTTAAGGTTATAAATCGTAACAACACAGGCACAAGTTATTTCAAAAATCTAGTATCTACAGGGTACTATTTAAGTAATTAATAGCACCCTAAAAAAATTATATCTGCTCCAAATTTATGTTGTTTAATTTACTTGAGCTTTATAAGTATACGCAAGTCCTTGAATTTTTCAAAAAGTATTGGCATTGGCTGGAGAGTTATTCGAGATTTTTTTTATACTATGATTAACTGGTGCCTATTATAACCAAAAATGGATTTAATCATTCAATTTAAAATTTTACATGTCTATTTTGTGCAACATTGCCACACGAAACCGTTTTGTGTATTCATGTCAAAAATAAATAGGACTATATCTTCTCTGGTAATGGAATCGAACATATCTTTTAATTGTTTTAAGAACCGCCGTCTCTGTACATATGGTCGTGTTGATGGGTTACTCGTGTAAAAGTAGTATTCTGATTTTATGTAGGTTCATTTATTAAGGCGGTCTTCATCCAATCGGTCGTTAGAAAGGAGGGTTATCCCATATCTTATCACAAAAAGTAAGGGGTCTTGAACGTTAAGTCAGCCTAATCCCGACGTTGTGTTCGCCCGCTTGGAAAACTGAGCCCATTTCTCAGAGATGGTTACGCCAGAGGATGATGCATGGAGGCTTGTGGAAGACTTGATGAAGTTAGCAATAGTACTTACTTCATTGGAATAATTACATGTTAACTGATTCTCTGTTTACCCCCTCTTCCCTTCATCTTGATTCAAATGAAACTACGTAATTCTGCTATAATAGAATAGTATGCGTATTTCAAATTTAAAAAAATGTTTAACAACATTTTGAATTTTCGAAAGCGTAATTTTTATTTATTATTTGAATTCTCATTATTAAGAGGTAGAGGTCATACCCGAGTCATGTGAAATGAATTATTGATGAATTCAAATTACCATTATGAAAATTTGTTATGTCGTACATTTAGATCTTTCTCTCAAGAAACATGAAATGTGAATAGAACGAAATAACAAATTCTCAATCGGTAGGATCTATAATCCATAATGCTGGGTGCGGTGATCACAAGGCTAGAACAATACAAATTTGACAATTAAATGAAAAGACTACAAAATTCAGTAATGTAAGGCTAGACACTTTTCTATTGAGGTTGAATTTGTAAAAAAATTTACATGTATACATAATGTACATGCGGCATTTAGTTTCGAATTGGTTTGAACAGCGTCGAGTGTACCGAGCTTTTTGTTCTTCTTTTATGGAATTATGAATTTCATAAAATTGTTTAAAGAAAACCTTTTTTTTAATTTTGATTACATGCGACCCACAGTAGCCTTCAATAGAATGGAAAATTTTACCACAATTATCAATTTTGGAGGGAGTCCTATCCACTGCAAGTCATATATTTCCATTAAAATTATACATAAAGTTCCTCCTACCTTTAGGGGTGGGTCGCTGTCATAATTAGATTAGATTAGATAATTAATTAAGATGGGACGGGGCGTTAAGATTTTTGAAAATTGATTAATGCAATATTTATTTAAACACCCAAGGCAATAAAATAACGTTTTCTAATTTTTAATTTTGTCCCCCAATTTTTATTGAAAATGATTTAAAAATGAAAATTCAAAGATGTTTTTTAATTTCACTGGTTTGCGGAGCGGGGCTGCCACAAATTTGAACTATAAATTAAATAAATTTTTAACATAAGCTTTTTGCAGTTAATAAGCAGAAAATTGCACTTTCCGATATTTAAAATTCTACTAATATCTACGACAATTTGACGCAATAGATTGCTTTACCTGCATTTTACCCATTAAGAAAGCAATCTACTGAATCAAATTTTCATAAAAATAAGTAGAATTTTGAAAATCGATGTTGGGCATTCAATATTCGACTCAAAACACAATTCGTATGTCGACTCTGTTCAATTGTATATCTTCAGTCCGGTGGGTTATCTCGAAGATGATCAATATCTTAATAGCTTCACCATAAGATTGATTTTGGTGTTGTTTTGTTTGATATTTCCTGTTGCAGTTGGTTAGTATACGAGATTACATTTTGCAAGTGTAAACGAACCTAAGAAAATAAATTAGTTTTAAAAAGAATTGAAATTTAACAAATAGATCAAAAGGATTTAATTTTATTATACCAACATTACGAGGAAAAAAATTAAAAAGCAGCTACGTATTCCCTACGAAACCTTAACCTAATTCATTTTTCAAGTCGACCTGATGACTCGTCCCATGCGATGACGTTTCCTTTTTATTTTGATATTTTTGACCAAACAATTGCTGCTCAGTTCAATGGGCTCGATTTGACTCCTCCTCAAGTACTTGACTCTTTTAGTATCAACTAGTAGAAAATGAAACAAATTACACATACTTACACCTAACTACATACCTTACCTACCATCCCCGCAACAGTATACCGATCAGATTCAAAAGTTTAATGACTTATCAATTGACAACAGAAAAATATCCTCTGTAGGGCTTCTCAGCATCCCTGAATCTATCCAATTTTCTGTGTAGTGTAAATGTAGTTGTGGTGGTGGCGGTGATATGCCCAATGTTGATGGTATAAAGAGTAAGATATACCATGTCCAATGTTTTTGTTCTCGAGAAAAAATCGAGGATGCATTGTCCCTACTGGTGTCGTCGCATCGTCGGTTTCATATGGAAGAAAGTCTCTTTGAGCTGGGTAAACGGACCATTAAATCTCACCAAATGTGACACTTATGCTGTCGGAAAGAATTATACACGCCTAAACATAATGAGTTCTCCTGGGAGATATGTATCTTCTCGGGAGATTTATAAGGTAAGGAAAGGTGCCCCTTACGTGTATAATAAAAAGTCGAGCAAGTGTTAACATTTTAATGGAAAATTAGGTACATTTATTTTACTATAACTTAACCGTTAGAGGTTCTTTGATTTTACGCATTTTGATAATTTTTTCTTAATCTCTGTTAGTTTTTATGTATAAAAGAAATTTTTTGTGGTCATCTGAGGTGTTAATAGAGAGAATAACAAGATTGTTCTCGAAAGTAGTGTGATGGTGATGACAAGTTTTAATTTGTTTTTTTTTTGCAGTGTAGGAATAAAAACTAATTATTTTCACGCTTTTACAAGTGAAATTATTGTCCCAACTAACCATCTATTCCTTGCATACCTTGGATTAGTGTCTTCTTGCGCTGACTCATCAAACAATTTCTCGGTCTTTCGCATTTGCGAGTATTTCTCGAAGAGCAATAATCCGGGAATTTTTGGGTTTCACTAATTTCTCCCAGCATATGGCTTTCACGTTCAGAAAGCTTGCAGTATAAACCCAAAATTCTTCATTTTAATGAATCTCTCTCGATATATTACGAGCTGTTTCAAAAGAATTATCAATAGGTATGATTTTTTCAGATTGCACGTGACAACGCAAGCATGTCAGCGGCATTCTTTTTCAACTATTCGGCCGTAAAAAATCTATATAGTGAAGTGAGTGCTGAAAAATTAAAATTTACATTTATTAAATTTTAAATGTTTCTCATAGTTTACTTGTTTATTTGCAATTGGATATCGAGTAATTTTCACAATTCGTAGTTACTCGTTTATCCAATTCAACCCTTATGTATAACACCAACACACGAAAAATCTACGAAAAATTACCGAGAAGACGAACCGATATCCAGCCGTCATTTCAATTCGATTTGGTGTTCCGTTTGCTTCGTTCTCGGCTCGAGAGCTACTTAGAGATCGAAGTCAAGCTCCTATTGAGCGAGCCGCTTCCAATTCGACATCTAATCGTAATATTTTGGTGGAATATAAAAACAAGTTCCAAACATATCTACTTTTAAGTAACTATCAAATAGTCAAGTTGAATCTATTCTGAACAATTGGTGCACTTTTCGAATATGGTAGTTATTTAATATCAAGTCATGTCGAACTTCTTAAATTAAGGAAAACTATCTTACGTTGCAAGGAATCTTAAATTTATTGCTACTTTCAGCTTGCCGGAAGTCTAATTTTTAGATTTACTTTTAATTATCTCATATAATAATAATAATTTATTGGTCTTTGGAACGCACAGTTTCCATGCAAAGAGGTTCGAGTAATTTACAGCTTTCTATAAATCAAAGTTCTAAAGTTAACTATATTTATAACAGCATTCAGAAAATGAGAAATTCAGTTCAAGATATCTAAATTTTAGAATCTCTGCAAATAGATGTAAATTAAGCACTGCATATTCAGATTTAGTTTCATTCTATACATAACTAAATGTCATTTAAACACACATTTAACACTATATTCAAATTTAATTTCCTACATAGGTTCTATGTAACATACGATATAAGAAGGGGAAATCGATTTATTATAACTCATTCATTACGAATTGCCGGTGGCGTACAAAATTAATAGTAAATTGATAACATTGTTTGGCTTATTAATTGAACTGAAAACAAACAATTCATTAAAATTTAGAGTATTTAAATCTTTATTGTAATTCCCCAAATAAATTTTCCTTTTCATGTAAATGGGGCATTCCATAAAAATATGAAAAACATCTCCTTTTATGTTCATATTACACACCCGACAGTTAGCTGAACAGTCAATAGTAATCTTCCGTCCATTCCTGTAAATTGCGAGTTCTTCATCTTTATATGTACGTATTTGCGCAATTACTCGAAATTTGTATATTTTGGTGGTAAAAGGGAGACATCCAGCGACAGCTTGGTTGGGATGGCGTATAATTTCGTAAGATCTCCCTGTCTGAGTAATAAGCAAAATTTTTCCAGAATCTCATTAGAAGGGAACTTTAAAATACTTGGATCCTACAAATTCCACGATTCAAGGGCATTACAGGATTCGAACATCCTTTTTAATCGGCTGACCCAATTATATCATTCATTTTTCCTCGTATTGTCAGCTTAAAGCAGCCTTAAGTAATAAATTTTGGGTAGTCTGTTATTGGGCATTTCGAGCAGTTTGAGCAGCCAGTTAAATGCTCTTTGGAATACGTAATAAGAGAGTTTTTGACGGTCACATTCAGATCGCACTATGCATCCTGGCGTACGTCTAGGCAGTGAGAAAATTGACTTAAAGGAACCGGATTGTATTTTCTTTAAATTATTGAAGTATCTTAAGGCCCATACATCCGAGGAGTACAATAACGTGGGCATGACTAAACACTCGAATAGCTTACATCTACAATTCCCGCTTTTAACCTTAGTATTGGTCTTCTACGCTTATGAAAAACCAGCAGTTTTGATTTTTGAGTGTTAACTTTTAAATCGTTGAGATCGCAATATTCCTCCAAGTCGTCTGCATATAGGAGACTTAGTATGTCGGTAGATGCATTGATACTAACCCCCTGAAACACTTTTCCCCGAAGGAATTCTTCGATGTCGTTTATAAAAATCGAAAACAAAATTGGAGATAATGAGTCTTCTTGTAATACCCCAACATTAACATTAATGTTTCTAGTACTATCCTGCCCGACCGATAACGATACAGTAGCTGTGCTATATAAATTTTGAAGAAATCGCATTAGCTTTCCGCTAACTCCCTTGTTACAAAGTTTAGACCATAGCTTGGAGTCAAAAGCCTGGGCAAAATCAATGAATAGTGCATAAAGTGCAATTCTGAGGCTAAACATAACAGAAGTTGGCAGGTGCCGGTTTAGATTGGATGTACTGAAATTCTGAGTATTTTTAGGGCAGAAACAATAACAATGTTTTTGTCGTCACTAGCCTTTTATTTAAAGTATAAAATTAAAATACAAACGAAAAATATTTCAATTAATAAAAATAAAAAATAAAGAAGAAATCCAAAGTTGCAAATAAAATCCAAAAAGTAAAGACAAAATGAAAATAGAGCAAACTAAATGGTAAAAAATCAAAAATAAACGAATAATATATAAAAAATAAAACGAATCCAAATGATAATCCAACGCTGTGTAATAAAATGAGTCGTTCCACAAGTCTGGGAGTAAAAAGATGCAGCATGCAGCACGGTGCTGAGAAATGGGGCGTGCAGCTGTGTAGCAAACAATCAAAAGCAACCATTTAGTCTGAAAAATATAAAAATGAATTAGTTTTCTAACAATTTATTATAGTCTTATTTAACAGATTGGGCGTCAGAACTTGCCCTTGTAAGGGGACCGATTTCAATACTTCCGGTCTTTTTGGGGTGAAGTTGAAAGGTAGAAATTTATTTTATTTTAATTTGGGCATCAATGCTTGCCCGTAACTACAGACTGATGTCAATTTCAATTCAACTGACCCGTCTGGGATGAATGCTCAGATCGCAATGCCCACTACTTTGAGCAGCGCGCTTTTATACGTTTCGAAAAGCATTGCGTCAAATGGGCTCCATTGCTCCCCATTGCGAATGAGCGTAATCGAGTGGTGAGTAGAGACAGCTGTGTGATGTCTTCTTATTCTGTTGCTGTTGACATTCGTATGTGTCATTTATTGATATCGCTGGATGCTGATTATTGTCAGATAAGTGTTTGTTAATTATTTGTTAAAAATATTTTGCTTTGTGGCCTTTTTCTGTAATTTTAGGTTCAGGTGATTGTCATTGGAACCGAGAAGGAATCTGATGTAGTTGAAGAGGCGGATTCTGCTATAGCTAGTGATTCTATTCTAGGTAAAATTTTGTAGTTTCTTTTCGTGGAACGAACAAGTGGTCTATTCTTAATCCCTAGGTTAATGTCAACTATTGCTAATAATAGAAAAATATTGTCCAATCAACCCCTTATTGGACGAAAACCCGATTGTGTCTCGGCAATGATACCAGTACTTTTCGCATAAGTAGAAAGACGAATGTGTACGTATATGTGAGCACAGTTTTAAGTATTTGACAAGGAACAATGTTAGTCCCGCAATTAAATATTTTAGTAGCACTTGTTTACTACTCTGAGGATGATCCGATAGGGATCGAAACAGCTGTCAGTAAATTTATAAATTTTTTGTGAAATAAATGTAAAAAAACAAGTAGAATAATCGTTATAATTTCTTTTAATAATGTTTCCGAAATCGGGCACGAAAGATTCCATCATTTAAATCTTTGTAATGATTCTAAAAATTAGCACTACTAGAGGGACCTACTAGTCTAGTCTCACAGTTGGTCGAAATTTCGAGAGATTCAATGTTGGTTCGCCCGGCCTATATAAAGCCGGCATCACACTGTTGCGGCCAGTGCATTCATATGTATGATTGATTTTGATCATTCAACAATCAAGGTAGCAACACCTAATGTGATTAATTGACAATTGATAATAAAATCAGTGAAAAGCGAGGAAATTTCTTTTTTGCCGACGGCATTCCATGCACATGTGCGTGGACGTGAAACGCGTGTGTGAGCAAGACCAGTGTGTAGTGCTTTGTGACATTTGTATGTGTATTGTTAAAATATATGTGCAACACAAAGACACTTTCATAAAAAACACTAAAAAGTGAAGTGAAAAAAAAACAAAAATAAAAACAAAACAGTGTGGTGATAAAGACACCTTTATAGTGCTGTGTATTAATAAAAAGTGAAAGAGACACTAATATTGCCATGGCCAATGAAGACCAAATTTGCAGCGCCGTCAAGGAAAATGTGCGTGAAGTTTTTACCAATGAAAACATCAGCAACATTCCTGACGAGATTATCGAGTCCCTTGCTAGAAGGATGCTACATGGAAAGAACCCAGGATCATCAGTGAGCACCAATAACGCGACAGAATCGGAAAATATGTCTGAGGACGAACCAGAGACGGAAAGTGAGGAAAGTGAGTACCAAAATATGAAAGGAAAAAGGAGACAGCGCAATAACCCATCAATCACGGAGGATAATGTGAAGAAAACCAAGCCAGCTACTGACCCGAGGATGTCCAGCAAATTCTACCAGACACTGGACACAGAAAACAGGTTCATAATCCAGCAAAGGAAAAGTCAACGAATGAAAAATCGTAGAGACTAGAGCCGAAGCCAAGCAGACCTCCAGCAATAATAGCACATGGCTTAAATTATAAAGTGTTCAATAATGCGCTAAGCTTACTGCACGCCAGACCCACATTCTTCTTAAAGTTGGGTGGTGGAAATAAGTGCACGTTTAAACCCTTCACAGAAGAAGACAGGAAGGCATTATTGAAGCTGTTAAGTGAAGTCAAGGTGGAATCCTACACCTTCACCCCGAAAGAAGAAACGAAGACAACTTTAGTGCTAAAAGGAGTTCAGCATACATTCAACGAAGAGGACGTGAAAATTGCCTTGGAAGAAAAGCTGCAAGGATTTAAAATCAAGAGCGTGGCAGAGTTCGCAACTACGCGTAGCAAAGCAGCAGGAAAGCACATCAATGCGTTCATCGTAACCTTCGACGCGAAATACGACGTCAACGAGATCATTAAAGTGGACCGACTTCTCGACCAGATAGTCTACTGGGAGAAGCACATTATGAAGGGAGTAGTCCAGTGTAAGAGGTGCCAACGCTTTGGGCATGTAGCCAGCAACTGTGCGCAGATGTACCGATGCGTCAAATGCAACAAAAAACATGGACCAGGAGAGTGCCCCAGAAACAAGTACGACGTGCAGACAAAACCGTATTGTGTCAACTGCGAAAAGGAGGGACATCCAGCTAACTATCGTGGATGCTCAAAGTACAAGGAAGTCAACGCCATCAAGAACCAACGAAGGGAAGAGCAGAAGCAGAAGGAGCTCTTTACCATAATCCCAATACTAACAAGCCCCAACAACCCACTATAATACCAAAACCTGCCCCAAGAGCAACTCAAGTCCCTAAGGCAGCGCAAACCCCAAGGTCATCACAGAAGGAGGCAGATAACTTCTGCACTCAAGAAGCCAAAACCTTTTCGGGTGTGATCTTTTCACCCTTATGGGAAAAATTAATAATTTTATTCCCCAATATAGGAAACTTTCTTCCCTTGGAGAACGTCAAAGTGCTTATCTTCAATTTGCCTTTAGCCTATGTCTAGGGAAATAAGCAAATTGAAGATAATTGCATTAAACTGCAACTCACTGGTAAGGCATAATAAAAGAATAGCCTTAAATTCGTTCCTTGCGGAACAAAAACCAAACTTTGTTCTTCTTTCAGAGACACATCTCAGTCCTCGCCACAAACTAGTTTTCGAGAAATTCTCGACCACCCGTTCAGATAAGACTGATTCTTCGCTTGGCATGGCCATCCTAATTCACGATGGGCTTAAATGTGAACAAATTAAGCTCAGACCGCTATGCAACATGGAATGCACAGCGGTTAAGGTCTTTCTTACCTCCCAACACACACTTCTCCTTATTTCCCTTTATAGCAGATGTGGTGCTCGGGCAGCGCAGATTAAAAGGAACCTTAGCTACCTCAATAATATCTCCAAAGATTACACCTATACGGTTATTGGAGGAGATTTCAACGCCAGGCATCCAATGTGGAATGACCCGCTGGAAAGTGGCTCTGGCAAGACAATCGCAAATTGGCTCAATCGAAATCAAGATAGCCATGATTTCATTGTAGCTGCGCCAACCACCCCAACCTTCCCCCGATCAGGTTCCTACATAGACTTTTACCTTGTTTCTTCAAGTTTGATTAATCTTCTTCCCCAAATTAATAACTTCAACTGCGTTACACATCATGCTTCGTCAGATCATCTAGCAATAGAACTGACCATCAAACCTAATTCGCCGGTAAACGTACTGACGATGGCACTACCCACCTCCACGACTTTGGTAGACGTGAACTGGAATGATCTCCAGGACAGGTTGACCACCCTGTATGAAGACAACCTCCCCCCCAACAGGAGAAACCTAACAAACTCAGAAATAGACTCCCAAATAGATTTTTTTACTAATTGCCTACAGAGCAATATAAACCACTTTTCAAAGACTACTAGCACCAAAAACTATTTTTATAAAAACCTTCCGGCAAATCTTCAAAGTCTGTATAAATACAGACATTTACGTGGACATTTTTATCGGAGGATTAAACTCATTTCTTCTACCATGACATTAAAAATGGTTTCTGGCTTCGGGTAAAAAACGAGAAGTTAGTGAAGAAAACAACTTAAAAAGACGTTACGATACAAAGCATTCCACAAAGTTTGAGACAATCAAAGGACAATTACGGCAAGATAAAGTGAGAGCTCTAAAAAGTCAGTTTAAACGACAGCAAGTTAGTTTTCAAAAGCAGAACCTTGAATATGAAGCAAGCGTGAAGGTTAGCTACATTATATACGAAAAAATAGCTTTGAAATCAAAACATTTTTCTGGTTGTGAATGTATCAAGGAATGTATGGAGGCCGCCGCTGAAGTATTGTGCCCTTCTCAAAAACAAGTTTTTCTAAAGTTAGTTTGTCCGGTGTTACTCTCGCCAGAAGAATCGAAAAGTTAGCAGCAGACATTGAAAATTCAGTAAAAGAACGTGGATGAAAGCTCGTATACTATTCTGTTGCGCTCGACGAAAGCGCAGATATAACCTATACCGCTCATTTACCTATATTTATTCGGGGGCATTGATAATATTTTTGTCATCACTGAATAGATGGCTGCCCTTTTTCCAATGAAAGAAACTATAACAAGATGTATTATTTATGAGTGTTTGATGACAGTACTGAGACGATATAATTTAGAATTGACAAAGCTTTCTGCAGTTGTAACAGACGGTGCACCACCCATGGTAAAAAAAACTGAAGGGCTCGGGGGTTTGATGAAAAAACAGCAGAAATACCTTCCGTTGATGCATTACGATTGTATCGTTCATCAACAAAATCCACAAATATTGATTATGTAATGAAAGTGGTCGTAAAAGCTGTGAACTTCATTAAATCACACGGCCCCAACTACAGAGATTTCAAAATTTTTTTACACGAAATTAACGCCAAGTATTGTGATGTGACATATTTTTTCTGATGTTCGTTGGCTGTGCAGAGGAAAAATGCTAAAACGCATTCTTGAACTCAAGAACGAAATCGCCTCCTTCATGGAAACCAAAGGGAAATGAGTTCCTCAATTTAGTGTGACCCCGACATTGGATTTCTCACGGACATTACGCTGCACCTCAATGACTTGAAAACCAAACTACAAAGAAAAGAAGATCTCATCAACAACCTACTTGACACTGTGTAGGCATTTGAGATTAAGCTGGATTTATGGATAATCATTTGTTGAGAAAAGAATTGGGAATGTACAGATGTGGATAAGTATGTCGCAGCAGTAGATTTACTAAAAACAGAGTTCAAATCAAGGTTTTCTGACTTCAGAGATAATGAAAATTACATCAATCTCTTTGCCCGACCATTCAGTGTATCCGTTGAAGACATGCCAGAAAATTGTCAGATGGAGCTTATCGATTTACAGTGTAATTCGAAACTGAAAGATAAGTTCGACATGGGTCTTCTTGATTTTTATGCAAAATATTTCGATCAAAACTCGTTTCCTGAAATCCGAAAACATGCCAAGAAAATGATGTCTCTGTTTGGGAGCACATATGTGTGCGAGCAGCTGTATTCTCGTATGAAGAATGTGAAGTCTAAAACAAGGTCGAGAGTTACAGATGCACATCTGAAAGGCAGTCAGCGGGTTGCAACTACAAAAAAAACCGAATATCGACACACTCGCCAAAAAAACAATGTCAAAAATCGCATTGATGGATTGCACTTTTTAACCAATAAAGATTATTGCACTTTGAAATTATACGTTTTTTATTTTATTGATGTGGTGGTAAAGTGACGTGGAGCATTGCGGCCTTTCGGACGATGTGAAATCGATTTTTGGCCCTTGCACTAAAAAAGGTTGAAGACCCATAGTCTAGAGTATTTCTGCCTGCATCTACCAGTGTGTTAGAAAATAAGTCCTTGTCATCCGTATTAAGACTACCAATTTTACTATTGAAATCTGCTCCAATAATTCGTAGGAAATTTTGTGTAACTTGAATTCAAATTATTCACCTTTTGGTTTAGTGAATCACAGATATATTCTGAATCAATAGAAGGCGGGATATAAACTGAGCCGAGCAATGGACGGAATCTTCACATTTTCAGTTGTAAAAATAGCCAATTGTGAGATGACTCCACAATATTAGCACAAATTTTTTTCTTCACAAAAGCCAAAAGCCCGACACTGTCCTTTCCACTGTTGGTAGATTTGAAAAGCTTGAAAAGAATTATAATCTGAAAAAAAGACATTTTTATATTCTGAGCTTAACTATGTCTCTGAGAAACATAATATTTCATAAGAAAGAAGTAGTTCTAATTCGTTTCTATCTAAGTAACTCAAATTATTCCAACCATGAATATACCAAAACATTACTGTACTAGCAATAAATTGGTTTAATGACTTATCTAATTCATTATCTCCTTTATCCAGTTCTTTATGTGAATGCTCCACCAGAATTACTGGTGACGATAATATTGTCGAGTAATGGAGATACTATGTCATTTCTATCACTTTAAAAGCAAAAATATTTTAGCATTTTGAAATTCTATACAGCCTCAGAAATAGCTAAGTGATTCAAGTCGTCTCTCATATTGCTCAGAACTACATATACTCTGTGCATGGCTCATATTGTATAATTATTTTATATTTCACAAACTTGTGCATATTTATATAATATATACGTAATATATAAATACGTACAATACTTCATAACACATCTAAAAAAGCGAATCATGGATTGTATAACCTGTTGCATTCCATACATCTTAGTAGCAAAACGTAAAAAGGAAGGGTTTCTCAATACCCAAAGAATCAATCCCCCTAGAAACTTTCCATATAGATCATCTGGGACCGATGACCATTACAGCAACAAAGAAGGGTTACCGACATATTCTTACGGTTGTAGATGCATTCACTAAGTATGTGTGGAATTTTTTGACGAAAACCACATCCACCTCAGAGGTTCTAAAAAAGTTGGCTATCCTACAAACGACGTTCGGAAATCCATCGAGGATTATTACAGACAGAGGACCAGCGTTTTCGTCATCGACATTTCAAGATTATTGTCAGGGATAGAATATGTCAAAGTAACCACCGTAGTACCAAGAGGAAATGGCCTGGTAGAGAGACTGTACCAAAATATAATCACAGTACTCAGTCGATTGGAAATCGAGAATCAAGATCAGTGGTACAAATACGCTGCTAAAGTTCAAACGTGGATCAATAATTCTACCAACGCAGTATAAATACAACACCATTCCAGTTGCTATTGGCTACCACAATGAAACTCCCTGAAGACATCAAGACGAAGAGCTCTTAAATATATTTCAAAAAGAAAGAGATGGACGACGAAGGGAAACCGCTGAAAATATTTTGGAAATTAAAAACGAAAATCAACAGTACTATAATAAAAAGGGAGAAGCGCCAGAGAATTATAAAGTTTGAGACTTAGTGGCTATCCGTCGCACATAATTCGGTGCAGGACTAAAATTAAATCCTAAATACCTTGGACCGTATAAAGTTATGAAACTTAATCCTAATGATTTAAAATTTGATCAGCACGAAGGCCCAAGTTTAAATTAATCTGACTTCGAATTAGAAATCGGAAGTAAAGATGATCAAGCCCAATATTTTCCCGATGAATCACCACATCAACTGAATTAAGTAAGAAATTAATTTACGTAGTCATACATTCACATACTCTCAAAGCATGCATTTAGTCACAAAGCACAGTAGAATTAACACGATAAAACATGAAGTAAGTAAGCCTGATATTAGTTAAGAGCCGAACTCGATTAAAATAAATTATTTTACATTAAAAGTCTTGAAGACGAATACTATGTTTGAATATGTTTGATATGTTTTGATAAAGAGATTCAAGAAGAAATTTGCACGATTAGGAAATAGACAATATGTAAGCACTCCTGAGCGCCGATAAAGAAATATCGCTCTAGCATCTAGCAAAATATGTGTGTTAAGCTGTTGAGATATCTGATCGTACAACCAAGGCTGATAGAACTATCCGAAAACTAATAAAACCATAAGATGATGACGACTACAAAACGGTGCACCATTGTTATGAAAGCCAACGTGGATCATTCAACGACGAGTGTACAATGATTACTTAACGACGAAACGACGTGACTTCAGACGATTGTGGCTTACGACGACATAAAAAAGGCGCTGGATAAGTGAAGCTTGTTGCTTATGTTCAGTTCAACTTCCTTAAAGGGAACCAATAATGAAAGCCCAACTGTAAAACTTACTTCATTCTAATTTTTCTTTAAATTTTATTTAACACTGCCCAAATGCATTAGGGAATGTTCAGAAATATTTTTTTTGAAAACGTCCACGTCAACTAAAGAAACATGTGCTACGTAGGTATACTCCCTTTTTTTGACATTCCTACTATTATAACTCAAAACCGTTTCTACACCTATCATCGAACTAAAGCTTTTCAGTATAAAAGTACCGCAATATACTTCAAAAGCATTTACATTTCGTTTCACTTTTAATCAAAGTTCAAATCAAATCCATTGCTGAGTTAGGTTTAACCAATTATTCTCAATACGTTTCTCAAGACAACAGTATAAGCACTTTCCATGTTTCAAGAGAGTGCGGTGTCATACATATGTATACACCTATTTTCACTTTTGGCTTACATATTTTACTATACCATAATTTTGTGCTTGACTTATTATTATACAAAGGTATAACATACTCTGAAGTGCCGCTCCCCCTATTCATGCTTTCTGTTGATACCAAGACGAAGGGTGAATAAATTTTCCCATCAAAACCACGCAAACTTCGCGCCTAAATAATTTGTTTTTGATAAAATTTGAATGAAGATTCACTCACTTTTTGAGCGAATGTAATTTGCAAATAAATGGGATTAGCAGCACTACATAAGACCGGAAGGATGTCATCTGCCGGAGGATGGAGGATATTGTATATAATGGTAAAATGACAAGAAAAAGAAAATCAGCCGCGTACACAGAAATCGTTAAATTTGATACACGCAATCTGCAAATTTCTGCTATTCCATAATTTTCTCACATTTCATATGCGCCCTATTTTATAGATGAAACTGCATTTGAAGACTAAACTCTGGCAGAACTTGATTTCAATAACACTTTTCCTGACATCAAGAAGGATGGCTGTGTTTGCTTTGCTTTGTGGTGTATGCTGTTCAACACTGAACAGACAAAGCCAATCCAAATCATGGTAACCTTGTGCAGACTGAACATAAATCCTGCACTACTCAAATTGTTCTATTTTAGGTCCCTGTATGTGTCCGCTACAGCCCCCACTCCTCGCCACCATTTCTTCACTTGTAAAGCATTGTGTACGCAATTTTATTACGTTAACACCCATGAGCCGAAATTCCTTCATTCACATATATCATGGAGGGGAGTTAGAAAGGAAACTCTGATGAACTATCGGGGAGGAAAACAAGATTTCATGAATATTGCATTACGTCATGCTCTCCCACCACCGACTACAATTCCTTATAAAGGGATGAAGCTAAATTTGAAAGGATGTTCTGCATTTAATGGACTTTACTCTCAGAAAAGAGGAAATGAAATGGAGTAGCTGTGCCTGCTCATAGTGAATTGAATCAGTATCGGGGTTCGGGGTCCATTGATAATAAAAAAAAAAAATTATAGTAAATTTTTGCTGCAATAATATGTAGACAGTGATATGTGAAATTTAGAGAGATCTCCATTCCATTGGGTTATGAGAGTTTTTTTTTTTTTTTATATATATAATATACTATTTGCTTGCATCTGCCCTGGTGTGTTTATCCAGTGTATAAATGTAATTTCGTCCTCCCAAATCCTTACATGTGTTGATAGCTGACTATTTGCTCAGTGCCGATAAACAAAGATCTGGGTTCTTCAGTTGCAAGGCGGTTCGCAATTAGCATATACTAAGGGAAGGTTATTCCAGGTTATTCCATGTGCTGTTTGAACAAGAACCGAATGCAGTCATTGAATCCCACTCCAACTATCCTAACACAAACGTTTTTCAACTTGGGAAACAACTACCAAACTACCATAGGTGAAGTTGAGTAAGATCAAAGCTTTAATTAATCTTAGACGCTGTGCTTACAACAGTGAAACATTACTTAAAACCAATGGAGGTATTGCAATTAAATTGTTATTATAAAATTTGATGCAATAAGACTCTGCAGGATTTTGTATCAATCGATTACATTTGACCCAGGTGTTAATTCTTTTCAAATCACAATTTACATGTACAATTCCGTTTTCAAGAATATCAATAGGGCGGTTTAAGTGTAGTTGTACATCATCGACATGTTAACTATATTTGGCAAATCATCGATAAATTCACTGAATAGCAAAGCTCCCAGTATTAAACTATGACATGCCCCTTAAATAAAGGGCAGTGCGGGGAATAAGTTTTATTTATTATTAGTATAAGCTCGTTGGCTGTGGTCACACATAAAATTTTTACCAGAGCAATGATTGAAATACTAAAATTAGACGAAGCAGCAAGTTTCTGAAGAGGTATATAATGGTCCACACCGTTGAATGCTTTAAATGACCTTTATTAGATCCTTCAAGTCTTTGTATGCTATTTTATTCACGGAAAACATAACTACGTAATGTGACCAAGCTAAAAAAATTAGAAATTTTTTCTGTACCGGGCTAAAACATCACCATAAATTCTAGTCATCCGCATCTGTAAGTATCATGTTTCAACGGATCAGTTTCATAATACTTAATAAATATATATACAAAATAAAATATTTAATGAGATATTATATGTATCTACTCATATCGGTTATTATAATTACGTTCAGATGTTTGGATACGCGGTGATAATAGCGTGAAGCTATTATGAAATACTTAAATTCTGAGTTATAGTAATCCTGCTATTGGTTTGTTTTAAAACTAGAATGGAGCGGGGACATATTAAGATAATTAAATGAAGCCATTACTATTATTTGGTAAATTGAGAAAGATTTCTATTTTTAAGCTTCCAAATCAAGAATGGATGGCAATAAAGCAAACATAAGCAACAAATCCCAGCCTCAATTCACGACGTTCGTTGGAGTATTTTTCCTCCTTTCAAATACACCATAATAGGGAAAATCTCTAAATTCGGTTTCAGATTCCCTTTATCGGACCAGACGTATTCAGACGGTTTCTACATCAGTTTTACAGACAATTTTACAGATGAAATTTTCGTTTTGTTTTTCATTATTTAATCCATTCAAACTAATATATATTTTGAGTATAAATTTTATTCATGCTATTTTCGTTCTTTCGGACCTACCAGAATAATGCAACAATGCCTATCTACATTTATGTCTATTCCGTCCTGCTTCATAAAAAATTTTATGACTTTGCTATTAATATAAAACGTAAAACCTCTCCTATGCCTTAGTCATGAAAAATGTGTATTAATTCTTAAAAGCCTACCAGCAACATACCCAGAAAATGATTAAACAAAAAAAATTTTATTTGCCATCTTTCAAGCGCTTTTAGTATTCTTATCTAGACGCTTCGTCTTCCACCTCAAACCTTAGAAACAAATTTGAATTAAGGTTTTCGATTCATGTTGATAAGCCTATGCGCATATATAGCGCCAGCGGGAAACGGAATCATTTCGGATGCATTCCGAAAACACTCTATGAAATGTGTGGAAGCAATACGCTCTGATACCCAGTTCATTTCTTTTAATGCATTGATGTCCTACGTCGGGAAGGTATATAAGGTGGCTATTTACATGCACCCCTTACCTCTGCATGAGCAGTAAGGTGAACGGAAGCCTTCCTTATTAATCCTTTTAAGGTGAGAAAAAACATTGTATATTATTTCTTTGGAAGGTGAAAAGAAGCATTCTTTATCAATTCTTTGGAAGGTGAGAAAAAGTATTTAAAATCTGTGGAAGCATTCATTCCGCCATCTTTGGAAAATGTATGGAATCTTTAAGCATGAAATTTCTGGTAGGTTGGAAAGACCTATTCAATTTGTACTCTCAGGAAGGTGGAGGGAGGCACTCTTTCTACTTTAACTGAGAGATAAAGGGAAGAACTTTTTCTGCTTTCTTAGAAAACTGTGAAAAACAAACGCATTTTTACTTAGTATATCGTACTTAACTGAAAATAATCTTCTTCTTCTTCTAAAATAATGCACAAATCTGAATATTATCCATCTCAGCTTCAAACACTTCTGCTCCCTTCATTGTTCTTAGAAAAATAATGAAACTATATGACACATTTTCGACCTGCACGCACTCACTCGAACTAGCCTGTGCAAATATAGCCGCACAAATTTTGACCTCTTGTCTATAACAACACGAATAAATATATCTATTCATTACATCTGCCTTCTCTAAGTATTCCCTGAAAGGTAGATAACATGCTCAGAAATACGTACATCAATACATTACGCCGCCTTGCTAAAACAGTTTAATCTGAGGTATATAAGACATGAATGAACATTACTTCTGCCACCTCTAAGCATTTCCAGAAAGTACATAGCCTGCCTTACTAAACCAGGTTTAAATAAGGTAAATTCATGTACTCATTCCTAAAGCATTCCAGGTAATACTGACAGTAAACCTTATCTAAGTCAGGCATTCCCATTTTTCCCGCTGGCTATGAGAGGCTTATTAAGTAAGTACATGTGTATGTAAGTGTGTCTCCATCAGTCCTTTAAATAGAAAGTGGTCACTTTTCAGTAGACGAATCGAACGAATTGTTTTTGGACTTAAAATAAATTATATTTTCAGTAAGCTTTCCGTTACTGAGGAGCTCATATCTAATCCAATTATTTTTGGCGCGTCTGTAAAAAATTTTTAGGGAAGGCAATTAGCACACTATCAACAAACAACAACAATGATACGATTTCATCGATGTCCTCAGAAAGTCATGATCGAAATACTTTATGGAAACAAATTAATGCTTCTTTTTTGATTTTTTTTCGTATGTTTATAATGTTTTTGTTTTAGTTTTGAAAATATTTAAGATTCCCATCAGAGCTAGAAGCGCGAGTTGGGATTATGGGATTCTGATAAACTGGTTTGAAGGATGATCATTACAAGCACATCCAAAAAACGAGCATGAGCCCCCGTATATGTAGTACACTGCTGTACGCCTCTATTATAAAGCCTCTAACATGCATGATCTTGATCGTTGGAAGCGTTCTGCAAAACACAAAATATCTAAGAAGGCTTAATATAAAATATAAAGAACTGCATACTTGGGTATCACAGAAGATCTATATTCTCCTACCTTTTGACATTTATGTGCTCGTATAGCTGAAAAAAATGTTCTACCATTAAAAGAGTTACCCAGATCACAACGGAATACTAAATATATATCCCCAATATTATATAAAGGAGGCCACGGTTTACTTCTCTACTCAACTGAATTTAGAAAAATCCTGGTATTACTATGGTACACAGAACAATTTAAGCTCAATCGCAAGAATAACCACAGAATCGAATTTGTGTTTTCCATGAACTGATCAAGAATTTATGTCTGCAAAGTATGGTTAGGTTAGGTTAGATTAGAGTATAGCGGCTATTGATATATCTACGATCGGCTATATTTACACCATCGATTATCCATTGCGGTATCACTTTTTCAGAAGTTATTATATGAAATTAAATGCGCTGCAAATGGTTTCTAATGTGATAGTGTCTCATGATAATAGCAGTAAGGCTTTGCACGTCATTTCTGATCCTCTTTAGCAGAGTTTCTATTTTTGTAAGACGACATGCATATATTGTGTTATAGCTGTCTTGACATCACGCATACGGCTAGTTAGTTTATTCGTTAGGTTGCTTGCAAGTTTGCAAATCTAGAATCGTCTTCGCATATAATTGTAATCACTTTAATTCTTTCAAATGTCCTTGATATATAATATTAATTTAAAACTGAATAAGATATCTAGAAAGTATTAGTCTTCTCTAGCATCCCCGATTTTACTTCTTGTCTGGACGTCATTTGATTACCTCCCTCTCTCTATGTCTTTTTCACGATTTTTATTAACAATCTGCTCTATGTTACTTGTAATCCCATCATACTTTTGGTGATGACAAGGTTATTCTCTGCTGGATGTCTGGTCACAGTGACATACCTGGAAGTGAGGCAGCTGATGCTCTGGCCAGAAAGGGCACCGCTCTAACTATTGGCCTAACGGAGGAAACCATAAATCAGCCCCTAGAATAAAAAGAGGGTATTCTAGAAAAACAGGCCTGTAAGCTGGGCAATCGCAGAAGGGGAGAATTGACCACATAACCAATTTCAAGACAGCTGTGACTCAAGGTTTGTCCTGAGAGGTGTGAATCTCTGGTGAAGAGGAGCCTTAATGATATGCGTAACCTTATCACGGTTTTTACAGGCCACTGCCTCTTTGGTAAATATGCAGAACGCATGCAAGCTCCATATAATGACTTCTGCAGAAGCTGCATGGATGAGGAAAACATGTAGAGCATTCAGCACCTGCTGTGTGAATGCCCTAACCTTTCCAAGCGTAGCAGGAATGCGCTCGGCAGCTAGTTTTTCGGCAAATCAGGGGAGGGATAAGTAGATCAGGTATCTGAGGTGTCTTACCCTAGTAGGGCATTAATAAGGTGTTATCACACTGGACCAGCAATGGTCAACGTGGGGGTGATCGCAGGAGTTAGCGAGATGGTCACCACTCTAACCTAACCTAACCTAGTACCATTGACTTCCCTGATTAACATTAACATCTTAGAATTAATAATTCCAGCAAGTTAAGCTGGACCGATAATATTTTCAATGTTGCCATAAGAAAGTTGAGAAATGTTTTGAATATTTGAAAAGGGCCCAGATTAGGCCTTGAATGGAATAGAATTCCTAACTGGTATAACGCTACAATGTTTGGTGCCTTTTACGCTTCTATGGCTACGTCCATGCAGCGACGGATACAGAAAGAAGCGCGGGGGGGGGGGGGGGGGGTCACGCCCCCTCCCTAAAGACAACTTTTAAAAAACTTTCAACAGGTCTTCTGAAGCTTTACTGACAAAATCTAGTCTACCGCCAATTTTGTAAAAAATATAATAAATTTCGAAAGCGTTCAATTTGATACGTTTGAAGAAAGCAGCCCATACGGCAAGTGGTTTACCCTTTAATCAACTTTAAGTCGTGCCTGTTAATCCCTATAGATGAAATAGGAAGTGCTGATATCTGTAAAATTCACATGAGCGTGGCTTTTTTCGCGATGTTTGGAGTAGGACAGAGCTTATAGCTATGGAGGTTTGTTTTAATTCAAAACAGCTGCCAATTGATGAGTCTTCGATGTAAAGACAGCTTGTTCGAATATTATCGGCGGTGAAAAGCATATATTTAAAGAAATAATTACAACTCAACAATACAAAACAAAATTTTGGTATTCATGAATATATTCCTTATTCCTACAGCAGCTCTCAACAACGGCGAAATCACTCTTAGTTTAACGATAAGTTCAACCAAGCTATAAAAGCGAAAAGTCTGCTTTTCGCCCAAATCAATTGTCTTTATGTCCACAATTGAAACAAGTCTACAACACTGCACAGAGCACCTGCAAGTCTATTATCCGGAGAGAATAATTTCTTTTTGACCAGAATGTTAGACTAAGAATCTTAGCAAGCCTCAAGGATAGCAAAGGCTTCTGGTCCCTAGACAAAACAATCAGGAACAACTTCACCAATTCCTCTATACCTTCGTGATATGGTTGTTGATTTCCTGGATAACGCTACTGTTTTGGCTGCTAGATTCCCTTCAAATTCTCGTTTTTCATTCACATCACAGATACCTGTTTTGTATCTCCCGTGTGGATGTATACAAGATCATTTTGTGGCCCATCATCTCAAAAGCCGTAGTTACTGCTGGTTTCTCACCCCTGTTAAATAAAAGCTGTGCCTCATTCTTGGCTTAACCTTTGCGCAAAGTATTCTACTTGCCTTATTCGACAGGAAATATTCCAACTCTTTGGAAACTAGCTCACGTTCAGCCTATTCCCAAGAAAGGCGAGGTTACCGACACCTCAAGTTGTCGACCAACAGTTCTCACTTCGATTCTTTCAAAGGTTTTTGAAGCTATTATTCACTCCAAATTAATGAACCAAACAACGCTTCAATGACCAGCAATATGGCTTCCAGACTGGACGCTCATCTGGAGATTTGCTGACTTTTCTTACGGAACATTGGAACCATAGTCTTCACAATTATAATGAATACAAAATCATTCCTCTAGATCTATCGAAGGTCTTCGATAGAGTCTAGTGTCCAGCTCTTTTAGTACTTAGTCTCTCCCCTCCTCTTTAATTATAGATTCACAGTCCTTTACCTAATCGCCTAATACCGGTTGCTTCACCAGAACCTCTTCCTATAAATGCCGATGTCCCCATGGCTCTGTTATCGCTCCATGCCTCTTTCTAATTATCTTTAATGATCAGCTTTCCCTTACTTTTAATCAATCCTGTCCATAGGTTTGCCTATCACAGAACCCTTGATTTCATTTACTCCTTTGACACTCTTGGGGACTCAGAGGAAATGCCACATCTGGCAATCGAGCGTGCATGATTAGCTAATTGATTAATAACGTTGATAATACCCATGCTTGGGGTAAAGGGAATCGCGTCGATTTCAAGGCATCTAAGTCTCAAAGCTGTCTCGTCTCTTTTTTTTTTTATATTATTAAGCCAAGCTCAGGGGATACTCCATGATGCAAAGCACAGCATGGCAGGAAGGAGATAGGGAAAGGATTAGGGGATATGAGGAAAGTGGCGGAGGTGCCGATGTATGTCGTCCTTAAACTTCCGCAGATTGTATGCCGGAGGAAAAACAGAAAATGGTAATCTGTTCCACATTCGCACTGTTCGGGATAACAAAGCATCTCCGAATTTTACTGTACGGCCGAAAGTAATTTGAAGGGTTAAAGGATGTGCGCGGTTTGCAGCGCGAGTATTGCGTGCAGGAATCATTCTACAAGGGATTAGACTAGATATTTCATCAGAACATTGACCATGCATATAGCGATAAAGGAGCGAAAGGCATCCAACATTGCGGCGGTGCTCGAGTGAGTCGATATGACAAGTTATTGCCAAATCGCCAATGAGCTTGAAGGCTCTCTCTTGGACAATATCCAATGAAGCTAAGGCTGTGCGACCAGCCCCGGCCCATATATGGGAGTTGTATTCCATTCTAGGTCTAATGTAGGACTTGTAGAGGAGCGCTAGATTAGACGGGCTGAAATATTTCTTACACCTTTTCAGAAATCCAAGACATTTCGATGCTCCTTTGGCAACAGAGAAGATGTAATCTATCCAGCTTAACTTACAGGAAATATTAATGCCAAGAACGCATAAAGACGTTGTACCGTAAATCAGTGCTCCACCAACAGAAATGGGTGTGTAAAAGTTATGATTTTATTTTAACGTTTCCTTCTCTTCATCTTTCCCCATGTCGTTCCTACCAAGATGTGAATTTTGTCAAAATGGTACAGGTTACCATCTAACAGTTTCTAGGTATGTATTGGCTAATGGTGTTCTGCTTTGTTCTACTATTTATTAGCTATTTAATGTATTATTGTTCCGTGGCTTTTTCCCACGGTCAAAGAAGCACTCTGTGATTTTCCCATATGACATTTTGAAATGCAGATCTATTACCAACTTGTACTATACTGCGACTATTTTTTAAAAATTGGTAAAAATGATGTGTTTCAATTTTATTGGTTCTTTCTGACACGAATTCTTCAAGGAATAATCTACTATGATTAATATATTCGAATTTATTTACAATATTACCTACCAGTCATTGATTTTTGGAAGCAAGTTGGTTGAGTATTAAAACTGATTTCAGTAAACCCTTCGATAAAATGTTGACCCATAAACTCTTCATGCGTGGGTTTGTGCGACTTTGTACTCGTTTTATTTTATTTTTTACTTTTTATTATGCGGATGACGCCAAAATATTTCATCTTGCTAATTATGATTACACTGAATCTGTTCAACGCAGGTTCCTTAGGTCTACACTGCGTCTAACTTTTCTTGTATTAATCCTGTGATTATGCCTCCTTGCCTGGATCGATTGAATTTCATATCTGTACAGACTTTGGAAAAATTTCAAGGAATTTTCTCATTTTTGATAATTCTTGAATATTTGTTATATTGTCATATGTCGCCCGTATATTAGTTATCAAACAAAATATCCTTTTGACGGGGGTATGACAAAACAAAATGTCAGAGCAAAGACCAACAACATCATCCCTAAGGTGTGTCATGTTGACACACAAAATAATTTTCTTCTCACGAAAATTTAAGATTTAGTCACAAGGGTAAACCCAGTTGGTTAAATCCATCACCTTATGAGGGGTATAACCGTTTTGGTGTCTGTCCACCAGATAACGCCCGAGCTTCGTTCTCTCCTTGTTATCTCGGGAAGTATTTTGTCAATTCAAGCGATTGTTTTTTGTTTTGAGCAGTAGATTCTAAGCTTTAATTTTATTCCAGACTAGATTTAAGTTGATTAGTTTTTGAGGTCATGGTAAGGTTAGAAAATTGTTGGAAAATTTCACGTTTTTATGCATTCAATGTTCCTTTTCTCCGTAACTCGTGCTAGGATTTCCAAATTTTTGGTTTCCAGCAGTTCCCACAGGATTTAGGAACAATTTGAGTTGATTACTTTTTCGATATTTAATTTTGTTGAATCGTAGCATCAAAAAAATTGAAGTAAAAAAGTAGGAGAGCAGTTTTCTGACAAATTCGTGTTTACCGCCGATTTTGTATCGTTTCATATCATATGTTCGTTTCTTTCGTCATGCAGTTTTATTTCTACCTAACTCACAATGAATAATAATAACCTGGTAATAAGAACAAAAAGACTGAAAGGTAAATATAACATGTAAATGACATGTGTTTTTAATTAGGCTCATCGTGTACTGAAATCAACCTGGGGTGTTCGATTTCAAAAATTTATTTGACCCACTTAGTGGTATTATCTGCTTAAAATTCCACCAAAATGTCCAGAATTAAAAAAAAAAGTTTACCAAAACGATTATAACCCCTAAACGTATGGACAGAAACGTAGCGAGGTGAGAGTGGTATCGGATGAGCGTAGTCCAAAGAAGATATACGTTAGTACAATCGTTCACAAAATTATTCGTGCGCAGTAGTTTCGAGACTGTTGCTGCACAGATACCTATAATTTTTAACAGATATATCTTTCCCAAAAAACTAAAAAAAACTTATTCATGTTTGTAAAGCTTTTATTTACATGATTCATAACAAAATCTAAAACAGAATTTCCTTCAACAAATAAATAGAACAAAAATATTTCTCACAAAATTATTTGTGCCTCAAATTTTCTTTACAAAATTATTTGTGGACACATAAAAACTATTTACACAGCTTTAGAAGTATGTTAAAATTAAGCAGGATGTCCCGTATGTGGTGTTACACCTGAAGGCAAAAAAAATTGGTGGTTGGGGAAGGGAAAGGTTTCCGAGATAACGGGACTTAAAAATATTTGAGTATGTTATTTTAGATTACTCTATTACTTCTGAACGATACACCCTATGATGATGCTTTAAATGTGTGTTAGATTCATAATCTTTGAACCTTTTCAATGGTCTATAAACTTTTCCCCTTTTCATGTCCGCTTAAAAGTTGTGGATCAACAAATCCCAAATTTCGGAATTTTAATTCGCTGTTTTTTATTTAACTACTGTTGTTCCTATCAAAAACTACATCATCAACCATAATTTTTCATATTGGATTTAAAAAGCCCAAAAGCGTCGCTTTTATATGACCTGCTTTGTACCCAAAATGTAAGCCTTTCTGCGTTTTTGTACTTTTTCTTGGACATATCCAGCAAAAATTGTTGAAAAAGCTCATTCCCCAAAATAATTGCCTACTTTCTCACATATATATGTACATCGAGCTTTTTCGCTGGATATGTTCTGGACTTGAATTTACAATCAAAACAATTTCCAGGTTGAGCTTTATATGGTGGAATTTCCAATTCAACATTAATATATATATACAATTTCATGTCTCTCTAAATCCCCAATTTTGTTCGCATAAAATTTTGCATGTTTCAAAGAACGTAATTCAACAATATTAGTACAGTCGCAGTTAATATAACTGGAAATTTCTGATCGTGACACATTATGTTTGCGTAATCTTAGCAATAAAACAGTGTGCACCGATTTCTCGTATGTCCACAACTAAAGTAGTGTTACAATTTAAAACAATTAGTATGACAAAAACTGTTGATTGCATAATTTCGCAAAAAATAAAAAAATAACAATAAAAGTAAAACAGCAGTAGCACTTACAAGATTTACATAATTGAAAAAAAAACAGATTTATAGCTTGAAAACTCTCCCTCTGAGAGTTGTCACCGTTTGTAAAAAGGGCATTTCGAGAAAAACGCGTTTAAAGAATGCGTACCTCTCGACCCTTTTCGGTCTTGCCTCACATATTCGTCAACGTATTTAAAGCTGGCAGAACCAAAATGGTAGAACGGGTTTTGAGCTAGCAGTATATTTAAGGCTCATTTAAGGCAAATTTTATTCCCAAAAATAAAATTTACGGCTCCCATAATTTTCCCAGAAATCACGGTTCTGCTAGCTTTAGAAAAAGTTAGCAGAACCAAACAAAAAACCTATAAAACTTATTATTTTCGATGTAAAAAGTATATAGGCATTTAAGGATAATTTAAGGCTGCATGTATAGCGACATATAAATAGTTTTAGTTAAAGATACGACAGAATTCATTCAAAGTACACGTATATTGGAGTTGATAAGAGAACATCAGTACCGCACTAAATAACCCTAAAAACAAATTTCCAAGTTCAAATCGCATTGGTTTCTCAGCAATGGATTAGAATTACAAGGGCCTTAAATTCTGGCGGTTCAATTTAACCTGTTTTCGAATAATACATAGATGTCGATTTGGACTGGTTCTGCTAGCAAAACTCGGTTCTGCTACTGTGCCTAGTGCTAAAATGCGATTCCTTTTCTAAAACGAGTCAGTTTTTCAGCATTTAATTAGAATCCAATGAGCCTTAAATTCTGCCGGTTCAATTTAAGCTGTTTTCGAATAATAGATATCGATTTGGCCTGGTTCTGCTAGCAAAACGCGGTTCTACCACTGTGCCTAGTGCTAAAATGCAATTCCTTTTCTCAGAACCAATCAATTTTTCAGCATTTAATTAGAATTCAACGAGCCTTAAATTCTGGCGGTTCAATTTAAGTTGTTTTCGAATAATAGGTGCCGATTTGGCCTGGTTCTGCTAGCAAAACGCGGTTCTGCCACTGTGCCTAGTGCTAAAATGCAATTCCTTTTCTCAAAACGAATGAATTTTTCAGCATTTAATTAGAATTCAACGAGCCTTAAATTCTGCCTGTTCAATTTAAGCTGTTTTCGAATAATAAATGTCGATTTGGCCTGGTTCTGCTAACAAAACACGGTTCTTCTACTGAGCCTAGTGCTAAAATGCAATTCCTTTTCTCAAAGCGAAACAATTTTTTAGCATTTAATTAGAATTCAACGAGCCTTAAATTCTGGCGGTTCAATTTAAGCTGTTTTCGAATACTAGACGTCGATTTGGCCTGGTTCTGCTAGCAAAACGCGGTTCTGCCACTGTGCCTAGTGCTAAAATGCAATTCCTTTTCTCAAAGCCAAACAATTTTTTAGCATTTAATTAGAATTCAACGAGCCTTAAATTCTGCCGGTTCAATTTAAGCTGTTTTCGAATAATAGATGTCGATTTGGCCTGGTTCTGCTAACAAAACACGGTTCTTCCACTGAGCCTAGTGCTAAAATGCAATTCCTGTTTTCAAAACGAATCAATTTTTCAGCATTTATTTAGAATTCAACGAGCCTTAAATTCTGGGGGTTCAATTTAAGCTGTTTTCGAATAATAGATGTCGATTTGGCCTGGTTCTGCTAGCAAAACGCGGTTTTGCCACTGTGCCTAGTGCTAAAATGCAATTCCCTTTCTCAAAACGAATCAATTTTTCAGCATTTAATTAGAATTCAACGAGCCTTAAATTCTGCCGGTTCAATTTAAGCTGTTTTCGAATACTAGACGTCGATTTGGCCTGGTTCTGCTAGCAAAACGCGGTTCTGCCACTGTGCCTAGTGCTAAAATGCAATTCCTTTTCTCAAAGCGAAACAATTTTTTAGCATTTAATTAGAATTCAACGAGCCTTAAATTCTGCCGGTTCAATTTAAGCTGTTTTCGAATACTAGACGTCGATTTGGCCTGGTTCTGCTAGCAAAACGCGGTTCTGCCACTGTGCCTAGTGCTAAAATGCAATTCCTTTTCTCAAAGCGAAACAATTTTTTAGCATTTAATTAGAATTCAACGAGCCTTAAATTCTGCCGGTTCAATTTAAGCTGTTTTCGAATAATAGATGTCGATTTGGCCTGGTTCTGCTAACAAAACACGGTTCTTCCACTGAGCCTAGTGCTAAAATGCAATTCCTGTTTTCAAAACGAATCAATTTTTCAGCATTTATTTAGAATTCAACGAGCCTTAAATTCTGGGGGTTCAATTTAAGCTGTTTTCGAATAATAGATGTCGATTTGGCCTGGTTCTGCTAGCAAAACACGGTTCTTCCACTGAGCCTAGTGCTACAATGCAATTCCTTTTCTCAAAACGAATCAATTTTTCAGCATTTAATTAGAATTCAACGAGCCTTAAATTCTGGCGGTTCAATTTAAGCTGTTTTCGAATAATAGATGTCGATTTGGCCTGGTTCTGCTAACAAAACACGGTTCTTCCACTGAGCCTAGTGCTAAAATGCAATTCCTGTTTTCAAAACGAATCAATTTTTCAGCATTTATTTAGAATTCAACGAGCC
The DNA here is from genome assembly GCA_963930735.1 of Dioctria linearis. Classification (NCBI taxonomy): domain Eukaryota; kingdom Metazoa; phylum Arthropoda; class Insecta; order Diptera; family Asilidae; genus Dioctria; species Dioctria linearis. Next base: position 221,142,475 of record OZ005742.1, read on the forward strand.
TTAAATTCTGGGGGTTCAATTTAAGCTGTTTTCGAATAATAGATGTCGATTTGGCCTGGTTCTGCTAGCAAAACGCGGTTTTGCCACTGTGCCTAGTGCTAAAATGCAATTCCCTTTCTCAAAACGAATCAATTTTTCAGCATTTAATTAGAATTCAACGAGCCTTAAATTCTGCCGGTTCAATTTAAGCTGTTTTCGAATACTAGACGTCGATTTGGCCTGGTTCTGCTAGCAAAACGCGGTTCTGCCACTGTGCCTAGTGCTAAAATGCAATTCCTTTTCTCAAAGCGAAACAATTTTTTAGCATTTAATTAGAATTCAACGAGCCTTAAATTCTGCCGGTTCAATTTAAGCTGTTTTCGAATACTAGACGTCGATTTGGCCTGGTTCTGCTAGCAAAACGCGGTTCTGCCACTGTGCCTAGTGCTAAAATGCAATTCCTTTTCTCAAAGCGAAACAATTTTTTAGCATTTAATTAGAATTCAACGAGCCTTAAATTCTGCCGGTTCAATTTAAGCTGTTTTCGAATAATAGATGTCGATTTGGCCTGGTTCTGCTAACAAAACACGGTTCTTCCACTGAGCCTAGTGCTAAAATGCAATTCCTGTTTTCAAAACGAATCAATTTTTCAGCATTTATTTAGAATTCAACGAGCCTTAAATTCTGGGGGTTCAATTTAAGCTGTTTTCGAATAATAGATGTCGATTTGGCCTGGTTCTGCTAGCAAAACACGGTTCTTCCACTGAGCCTAGTGCTACAATGCAATTCCTTTTCTCAAAACGAATCAATTTTTCAGCATTTAATTAGAATTCAACGAGCCTTAAATTCTGGCGGTTCAATTTAAGCTGTTTTCGAATAATAGATGTCGAATCGGCCTGGTTCTGCTAGCAAAACGCGGTTCTGCCACTGTGCCTAGCGTTAAAATGCAATTCCTTTTCTCAAAACGAATCAGTTTAATCAGCTGAAATTGAGCCGGCAGAATTTAAGGCTCGTTGAATTCTAAATAAATGCTGAAAAATTGATTCGTTTTGAGAACAGGAATTGCATTTTAGCACTAGATACAGTGGCAGAACCGCGTTTTGCTAGCAGAACCAGGCCAAATCGACATCTATCATTCGAAAACAACTTAAATTGAACCGCCAGAATTTAACGCTCTTGTAATTCTAATTAAATGCTGAGAAACCAATTTGTACGTGGAAATTTGTTTTTAGGGCTATTTAGTGCGGTACTGATATTCTCTTATCAACTCCAATATTCGTGTACTTTGAATGAATTCTGTCGTATCTTTAACTAAATTATTTATATGTCTTTATACATGCAGCCTTAAATTAGCCTTAAATTCCTATACACTTTAACATCGAAAATAATAAGTTTTGTGGGTTTTTTTGTTTGGTTCTGCTAACTTTTTTTAAAGCTAGCAGAACCGTGATTTCTGGGAAAACTATGGGAGCCGTAAATTTTACTTTTCGGCAGGCATTAATTTAGCCTTAAATTAGCCTTAAATATACCGCTACCTCAAAACCCGTTCTGCCATTTTGGTTCTGCCAGCTTTAAGGACGTGATTCTTGAGACATACGTCTAATCTAACCATTCTGAATAACAACACGAAACTGACGAATTTGACCACTCTATTTCGATTATAGAAGAGCAGGTAAGAAGCCTAGGTAGGGATGTCCCGTTAGGATCGGAACAAAAGAAATGACGGTTGAATGGTAGGCCGGACCATCCGCGCGTCGTCTTACACTCCAATCTCTTTTTCTAACAAAGGTTGTAGCGACTGTACTAACGCGAATTTTAATTTAAAAATTTGATAGAACACGCACAACTATATGTACATCAAGATGAGACAAAAGAAAATCGATTTTGCAAAAATTTTTACACTGAGATATAGTAGAAAAAGTATACCCGTGTGCCACTTTTCTTTACAAACAAAGTGTCGCGAATTCGAAAAATTGTACTTCCGGCTCAGAATTTTTGTTTTAAAAAAACTTATGAAAAATAGAAATATTAAATCTTCTAAAACACCTTTCACTGCACTGAGTTTCCTTAAATTGTAAAAAAAGAATCAAGAAAATTACAAAGTTAAAATTGAATGTGGAACCCGGTTATACAGATTGTTGAAATTATACGTAAGTTGTTAAATACAGATGTTAAAGTTAGTCATTTTCAGGACAGCTTCTTTCATCTTTTGAATTGAGGGAAGCTGGAGAGCTCAAAGGGTATGAATACTGAGGTGCGACGTCTAGTTAATATGCCTCATAACAATCTTAGAATTCACGCGAGTTTAGAATTCCGGGTGCTCTAATCTGCAATGTTATGCTTACGTGGTACAAATTGTATCAATTTTAGCGTTCAAAGCATGATTTATGGCATCCTTTCACGTAGCTATATGCATGTAGCGAAATGTGATGAGTAATTGGAATAGCTTATATCAATTCCAGAGTTCAATGCAAATTGAAAGTTCAGTGTATGCGAATAGTGGCTGTCGTGCTTCTGGAATTCTTTCTTGTATACTAGTGTCAAATATGCGGTGGTTAATTAGAAAGACACTTATGCTAATTTCCGGATCTCATGCATTTCCAATGATTACTGTGTAGGTACAATAATGTAATGCTAGGCTTAAATAGAGAAAATGATATCAGTTCAGAATTCAATGTGTGGCTTAGAGAATCTATGCTATGCTTGGATAAAATAAATTGCACCAATTTCAGGATTCAATGCGTGACGTCTGCAATCTTTCTCATACCTGGATGCAAGTACTGGAATGCGATGATTAATTAGAATAACTCGATCAATTTCAGGATCTCATGTAATTTTAATAATTTTCTAATTATGGTAGAACTCGATAAAACCACGTGAAATGCCAACAAAATCTGATAACTACTAAAACCAATCAATAAAGAAAGTTTAACGGCTTACTTATCGTGGATCCAGTCCTTTGTCGGGCAAGCGGTACATAAAAATTTCTCTGGGTACCCAGAACCGTTCCTCGGACAAATTCCTCAATTTTCTTTGTTTCCGGAGGAAAGATGTAATACTACGTTTTTTAGTTTGATTCACTTTTGATTACAGATGTTAACAATTCTTCAATAAATGATTTACAGCATTGTGAAACAAACTAACTTTTTGTAAAAACTAGGTACTTCAAAAAATGAATTTCAAGAAAACTTGACTGGTGTTGGCTACTCGATTGGTACGCAGTTCTCGACTGTCCCGCTGGTCTCCTCTGCTTTTTCTCTTAAAATCTCGTAGCTTTGCTTTCTAGGGTCGGTTGGGGACGGAATTCGCCGCATTGGGGACAGCCGCGCCATCTCCTGGGTTTCTTGGGTCCCCGCTCGGATGCTATGCTTTGTTTTCGTCATAAGCGTAGTGGCGTAAAAGTATGATCTTAACAGGCTTTTTCTTTCTTAATTGCAGGGGGAATCTGGGAATTTTGCAACAATTATTAGGTACCAAATTTTGAAGCATGCAGACATTTTAACACTTTTGTAAATCCATACATTTTTGGGCCACCTTAATTTCGTATATATGTATAATTCAAACTAAAAAAACGGTGTCAGATGTAACATGAAGAAAAGCTTTATCTGGACACTGGCAAACTTCATCCTACTGATTTACCGAATACTGTATATATAATCTGGAAAAAACCCACACCCCATCAATTGACAGTTCACAGTTTTCTAAATTAAAATTAATATAATATATGAATGTATTTAAAAAAATAATTCCATACAAACTTTAAGAAGTTTCGTTTTCTTCTTTCTACAGACTGCATCACGAAAACCCATAGGGATTAAAATTAAAAAAAAAATGGTACTGCGCAATTTGAGATATTTCCATTATCCTTGAAAGCAAATTTTCAGAAAAGGACTTTGATTAATTTTTTTCAGAAACTTCAAACCTTCTCAGAACCAATAAGGTTAAATTTCAGGAAAATGCGATGAATACATCTTCCTGCGACGCGACGCCACCAATAGTTGCAGTGATTTCGTGTTTTCGTAGAATTCTATCTCTTCTGAGACTATACACCCCACAGCAATGAATGGGGTGTCGTTGGATTCCAAACCTATCAAAGGGTTCGTTCCTTAAAAGTTAATTTTGAAATCGAATTTCGAAAATGGAGGGGGTAATTTCGAAAAAACTCGTTTTTACCAAACTTGATATTTGAGTAGATCTCGTTATGGCGCATCTTTTCGTGCTATTTATTATTGCGGAAGGGGCAATCTATGGGAGGGGCGGGGGTTCAAAGTTTCAACTTTAAGCGGGTATATTTTCTCAACCAAGCATCGTAGATGATTGATTAAGATCTTAAATAAAAAATACCAATTAAGTGAGAAAGATAGCTGAATTTCAAGTTCGTAGGGGAAGAGGGGAGGAGGTTACGAGGGGCTGAACATCGTCAAAATGAAAGGGGAATTCTCCATACATATTGAAAACACATTAGACCTATCTCCTCCGAAGATTACCGGCCGACTTTGTTCAAGTATTTTTTTTTATTACGTAATTCAGTCCTGCATGACATAGGCTACTTCTTTTTCGGTCTGCGGGTACCCCCTACCCTAGGCTCTCACGATTCTTTTAATTTTCCTTGGGACATTTGAACTCGGACTATAGGGTGTGGGTACTCAAACTTCTTAGAAAAAATTCAGCTATCCGATTGAGTACTAGATTTTCTAAATGTACTGGATTAAATTTTGACCCCCCGCCGGGGGCGCAGTATACTTTCTAATTTTTTGAAAAAACTTGAGCATATGTGGGATGCTAACGTCTTTCGACATGCATACATAGTTTTTTAGTACTACACTGTTTTCTATTCGGTGTGTAATTTTCAAATGGACATAACTCAGTAGGGTTAGGTCCAATCGGGAGACGTTTTATTTATTCGCTTTGTCATATTAATTACTATAATTCGTTGAAGAAAATTTATTCAGACCGGGGGATGTTTTAGGGTGGGGTGGAAACCCATCCGATTTTTCCTACACCTACATTTTTGTCAAATTACAATCTTTCTATATGAAACATCAAATGCAAATACAACTGTTGAAATACTGATATATATTTTTATTGATTTTTATGAAAGGGGTGCGGGGTGGGAGTCCAAAGTGGTTGGGTACCGAAAATTTGAAATGCTCATAGCTGCCGTAATTATAAACCGATTTCACTTAAATTAGATCGCGTAATACATATACATATATGGTGGTCATTATTTGCGTTTTTAGGCTTTCGAATTTCGACAATTCTTAGTACTAAACTTGAGATATTTCGAAAAATTCGAGGTTTTTTCAACTATAGTAGACCGTTAAAACTTACCTAAGACAACGAGTTTTAATAATCCAAAAAAAACTTCGAAATTCCTACCAGCGCAGAAAGAACATTTATTTTGGGGTAAAAAAATTCCTTCCTTTCTAAATGTTACTGAAAAATTTCCGCTCCACCGCCTCCAAATTTTCATACGTTCTATATGCGCCTGCTTGCGGTGCATCTTTTCCAGGGAGAAGGAGCTTTATTCGCAGGAAGGGGGAGAATTCTCTGAACAAAAAATGTAAAAAACGGTTTGTCCTTCCTTCACCACCCTTATAGTTCTCCTAAAAATTAATTCTATCCCTCTATATCTCTCCCCTCCTTACCCGCAGATACCCACCATATACAATCCCCTACTTTCCCCTAAAGTTTTCCCGCAAAAGTGAATTTTGGTTTTCCACCTACAATTGTACTATTACAAATTATTCTATTCCAACATGTCACACCGCTAAAAGTTGCCCGCACTAACGGGTTTTATAAATGTAAAAAAATAAATTCGAATATCCAAGTTCCTAGAAGCACAGCAAGAGCATTTATCCAAAGGGTGCTAAAATGCGTTCTTTTGTAATTTTTCCCCACTTATTTCCCCTCCAACCCCTAAAGATTTATACGCCTCATATATGCACCTGTTAAGCCTCCATCATTTACGAGTGGAAAAAAATATTTGGGGGAAGGTGGGAGATTTACCTGAACAAAAACTGACAAATTAGCGGTTTGTCCTTCCGACACCCCTTATACATCCTCTGAAAAATTTTCCTACCCCTCTAAGGGCTGCCACTCCCCATTCCTTAAATACCTTGCAAACATCTTTAAAAACTCTTTTTGCTAAATTTATTGTGATTTTTCTAGTCTATTATGAGATTCGTCCCGGGGTACTTTCGGGTGCGGGGGGGGGATAATTCTTATATAGCATGTAGCATATCAAATGAAAGTTCCCGGCGAGTACTATCGCCCGGTGTACTTGTTTTTCAATCTGGAGAGCTTCTTTTTTTAACAAATTCATCCACAACCCAGAGTTCGGCTAAATATCATCCGATTAAAAAAATTCCTTTTTGCAAATTTCTGTGTGAGTTTTTTCTGATATTTGGAGCTTAGTTTCTTTATCCTCCCAATTACGTTGCCAAATTAATTTTCGACGGCCAAAATTTCGCTCTGAAATATACATTTGGAAACTTATTTAAACAAATTGTTAAATAATTCAATTTCTTATTTTTTTATGAATGCGGACCTATGATCTGTAATGAATTTCAGGAAGACCGGATTTCATTTACCTATTTTTAAAAAATAAAAACTTTACGAATTTTGCATGCTCACAATTTACGGACATACCAGTCACACAGTTAGATAACTACATATCTCCTCTGTCCCTGGTATATTATTTGAAGGAATTTTCCGCTTTCGTTCAGAGTCTATGCCAACTCCCGCGAAAATTTGCAAATTTGAGCATTTTGCAAAAATTATGAAAAAATCACGATTTTTACTTTCTTCTGTACCCCGGCATGCGGGGACTTTCTGGAAAGGCCTCAGCGAGTAGGTACATTATAGAAGATAACATACTTCTTTTTGCAACCAACTTTACGGTCGATTTGGCGCCAAAAACAGTTTTTTTTAAATTACGATTTGAAGATTTTTGCTAAATGATGCCACCTAGCGGGATTTACGTGAACTATTTCTAAGATATTTTTGCAGGCATAATATTCACTGGTTTATCTGAAATTTCAGAAAATTTATCTCAGTCCAATAGGGCACCCCTTTGAATAGTTACAAACATATCACCTGAGTACATAATCGTCGGCGCAGGACACATGAATGGTTTGTGTATTGTCACAACCAAATGGTGTCAACTTTTACTACTTTTTTTCTCAACAAATACTACATAAAATTTGTAACAAGATCGTATTTACAGAAAACCGGCCTCAAAGCCGGACAGACAGCAAAATCACTACGATTATAAGTTCATTCGATAGAGCAGACTTTTTAATTTCAATACAACTAGAAATCCAGAAGTCATATTACTTCTCAGTTTTCGAGAAAACCAGCCTCAAAGCCGGACAGATAGCAAAATCACAACGATTATAAATTCACTCGATAGAGTCGACTTTTTACCTTCAACACAAATCGAAATCCAGAAATCATATTTTTTCTCAGTTTTCGAGAAAACTCCCCTCAAACCTGGATAGACAGCAAAATCACTACGATTATAAGTTCATTCAATAGAGCCGACATTGTACCTTCAATACAACTCGAAATCCAGAAATCATATTATTTCTCAGTTTTCGAGAAAACCGGTCTCAAATCCGGACAGATAGCAAAATCACTACGATTATATGTTCAGTCGATAGAGCCAACTTTTCACCTTCAATGCAACTAAAAATCAATAAATGCAATTTTTTCACAGTTTTCCATAACATTCCAAACTATAATTTGTGGTCTCTCTAAATACTTTGATTTTCAGCAAAAAAAAATTTCCTACGTAACCTGTGCAAGTCTAGAGCGTTTTGTTATTTCAATGAATTATTATTGCCAAAATGTCATCCTCAAAGAACGACGTTAAAGCCGAATTGTAAGTTAATAATAACCTTTTATTCACAAATGATATATTTTATTTCATATTATTTTCAAATAGAAATGAACACCATCCGATGCAGCATGGCAATAGAGGTGAAGACGGGAGCTCAAATGCAAATAGCAGCAGCAGCATCAACGACACCAACAACAGCAATAACAGCAACACCAAAATTCAAAAAAATGTAAAGAAAAACAAATTTCGGCGGGTAATAAAAAACAAAAAAAAATTAAAATGAAAACAAAAACAGGCAAAATCGGCTAGCACGGGTACGATGATCCACCGTGTTACTGATCTTATAATAAATAATTATTTTAATTAAAAAGAAGCTTCGTTTTTTTCCTTTTTCTCTCCTCTTCACTATACCTTCCATTCCCCTCTACAGCAAAGTGATGTCATATATCGGAGCTTTCTTAACAATTTTTTTACAATTTTTACGGACACGTGAAACCGTGGGATGTCCACAATCTTTCCATATACCAAATCATGCTAATAGGACGAATATATTTCCCTCCTCCCCTCTGTGAAATGTGAAAGGTAACTGTGAAAATATTAGAATAAATTCCACACCCAACTCCACTCCTTTTTTCTTTCCACCACTCCCTTTGCCACATTTCTCTTCTTTCTTTTTGCATATGGTAACCAACTCGCGTCCTATCAATATGCATATCCAAACCAGAAATCCTGTTTGTCGCAGTTTTCGAGAAAATCAGATTCAAAAGCGTACTGACAGCAAAATCGATACAATTATAATAAGTTCATTCTACAGAGCCGACTTTTTACCTTCCATACAACTCGATATCCAGAAATCATTTTTTTTTCTCAGTTTTCGAGAAAATCAGCCTCAAAGCAGAACAGACAGCAAAATCACTACGATTATAAGTTCATTCTAAAGAGCCGACTTTTTACCTTCAATACAACTAGAAATCCAAAAGTTATATTTTTTCTCAGTTTTCGAGAAAACCAGCCTCAATGCCGGACAGATAGCAAAATCACTACGATTATAAGTTCATTCTAAAGAGCCGACTTTTTACCTTCAACACAACTAGAAATCCAGAAGTCATATTTCTTCTCAGTTTTCGATAAAACCAGCCTCAAGGCCGGACCGATAGCAAAATCACTACGATTATATGTTCATTCGGTAGAGCCGACTTTTCACGTTCAAACCAACTCGAAATCCAGAAATCATATTTTTTCTCAGTTTACGAGAAAACCGGCTTCAAAGCCGCCTCAGATAGCAAAATCACTACGATTATATGTTCATTCGATAGAGCCGACTTTTCACGTTCAAACCAACTCGAAAACCAGAAATCACATTCTTTCACAGTTTTCGAGAAAACCGGCTTCAAAACCGGATAGATAGCAAAATCACTACGATTAAAATTTCATTCTATAGAGCCGTCTTGTCACCTTCAGTACAACTCGAAATCCAGAAATCCTTTTTTTCTCAGTTTTCGTGAAAACGAGCCGCAAAGCCGGAGAGATAGCAAAATCACTACGATTATAAGTTCATTCTAAAGAGCTGACTGTTTACCTTCAATACAACTAGAAATCCAGAAGTCATATTTTTTCTCAGTTTTCGAGAAAACCAGCCTCAAATCCGGACAGTTAGCAAAATCACTACGATTATAAGTTCATTCTATAGAGCCGACTTTTTACCTTCAATACAACTCGAAATCCAGAAATCCTATTTTTTCTCAGTTTTCGTGAAAACCGCAAAGCCGGAGAGAGCGGAAAATCACTACAATTATAAGTTCCTTCGATAGAGCCGTCTTGTCACCTTCAGTACAACTCGAAATCCAGAAATCCTATTTTTTCTCAGTTTTCGTGAAAACGAGCCGCAAAGCCGGAGATATAGCAAAATCACTACGATTATATGTTCATTCGATAGAGCTGACTTTTCACGTTCAAACCAAATCGAAATCCAGAGATCATATTATTTCTCAGTTTTCGAGAAAAGCTCCCTCAAACCTGGACAGACAGCAAAATCACTACGATTATAAGTTCATTCAATAAGCCGACTTTTTACCTTCCATACAACTCGAAATCCAGAAATCTTATTTTTTCTCAGTTTTCGAGAAAACCAGCCTCAAAGCCGGACAGATAGCAAAATCACTACGATTATAAGTTCATTCTAAAGAGCCGACTTTTTACCTTCAATACAACTAGAAATCCAGAAGTCATATTTCTTCTCAGTTTTCGAGAAAACCAGCCTCAAGGCCGGACCGATAGCAAAATCACTACGATTATAAGTTCATTCGATAGAGTCGAATTTTTACCTTCAATACAACTCGAAATCCAGAAATCATATTTTTTCTCAGTTTTCGAGAAAACCGGCTTCAAAGCCGGACAGATAGCAAAATCACTACGATTATAAGTTCATTCTAAAGAGCCGACTTTTTACCTTCAACACAACTAGAAATCCAGAAGTCATATTTCTTCTCAGTTTTCGATAAAACCAGCCTCAAGGCCGGACCGATAGCAAAATCACTACGATTATAAGTTCATTCGATAGAGCCGACTTTTTACCTTCAATACAACTCGAAATCCAGAAATCATATTTCTTCTCAGTTTTCGAGAAAACCGGCCTCAAAGCCGCACAGATAGCAAAATCACTACAATTATAAGTTCATTCTACAGAGCTGACTTTTTACCTTCTATACAACAATTGAATAAATAACTAATAAGGAAACGGCATATCGGGTGAAAACGTAAGCATCTCGGCGAAATGTATTAGTGTGCTCTGTTTGTATTCGTTTCGTCATGGCAATAGTGAAACCGTGAAATTTTGAAGGGGGACATTTTTTATAATCCAAATTGCTATGTAAAATACACAAATTTTTGGCGCCCCCTTATCTTCAGAAAATATTCCGTGTCGTTGCCTATGATAATTTAAGTGACTTGTCAAGCGAATTTTCAAATAAGTGACCAGCCCTCTTGTCATTTCTCCCCCGCTCCATGGGTTTTGTTGTAGTTCTTACAATAGTATACTCTTATACTATTCTACTCTCATCGTATTATAGATTTAAGGTTATGTACCACTTCATATTACTCGAACACAGTAGTCAGTCTTATCTTGCTACTCAACTAGTTTGTATGTTCAGTACGGACGTCATAAATAAAAGATATTAAAGTTAAGCAATGATTACCTTGTTTTAATCAATATATAAAATCTACATACAACATGGTGTCAAGTGTGTGAAATTAAAATATCAATAAAATGAATGATAAAAGTGATAAAACATCATCGGACTCATCATCTATAAATCAAAAAAACGCATCAGCCGAAGTTAAAATGGCCGTCAGCATGCGCCCTTTTCATACCATACCGCCAATTAATTTGAAGAGCTCAAACATGTCAGTCGAGTGGAAGAAATGGCTAAATGGATTTAAAATTTACATATGAGCTACCGAACTAGAAAATCAACCAGGCAAACAAAAGGTAGCGCTTCTCCTGCACCATATGGGTAGTGAAGCCCTTGAAATATTTAATTCTTTTAACGAAGATGTCGACTCTATCAAATATGAGGATCTGGTTAAGAAATTCACGTCATATTTTCAACCAAAAGTCAATATAACAGTCGAGCGTTATAAATGACAATGAATCTATTGAAGAATACATAACTGTTATAAAAAAATTTAGCTTAACTTGTGAATTCACCACTTTGCGCGAGGAATTAGTGCGTGATATTTTCATCTGTGGGCTTCATGATAATTATAGTCGTATTAAAGAAAAATTACTATCAAAGGGGAACATAAATATTGATAAGGCAGTAGAAGTTGCGAGGTCCATGGAATTATCAAAAGAACTTACGCAAAATCTTCAAGGAAACAACAGCTTCGTCGGAATGGTGTCTAAATTATAAACTCAACAGCGGTATAATTCCAATCAAATCTCCAGAAACTTCGCATCGACAGATCCACAGCAACAACGTCAGTCACCATCGTCATTCACAAGGAAAGCGACATCATCAATACAAGGCATACACTCTCACTCAAAGAAATTCGAACAGTGCTCAAGGTGTGGTGAAGTGCACCGATACAAATGTCCAGCTATGGGTGTAAAGTGTAATAAATGTGGACGAACGAATCATTTCGCAAAAATGTGTAGATCAGGTACATCGTCGTCACTAACATCAACTAAGCAAAGAAAGAAGATAAATCACATCGATTTTGACTCTCAGTCAGATTCATCCCTATTTATTGGAGTCATAGAGAAAAGTCAAACACAAAAATCATCATGGCGTGTAACAGTGATGATAAACAATATGTCTGTCCCTTGCCAACTTGATACAGGTGCTCAAGCGAACATCATGTCATGGTCACAATTATTACAACTTAAAGTTGACAGCAGTCTGTTGGAAGCAGCAACAACCAAATTATTAACATTTAGTGGCGAATCAATTTCATCTATGGGATGGTGTAATCTATTATGTAAAATCGAAAATAAAGAATATGTACTACGATTCTATATCGTAAAAGCTAAATGTCAGACAATACTAGGATTACCGTCATGCATAGCTTTAAGACTAGTAGAAAGAATTAATAAGGTACAAGAAACAACAGGTAAAGCAAATCAACTCAATGGTAAGAAATGTATCAATCAAAACAAGTGTGAAGAAAATGTAAACATATTAAAAAGTATTCTTAATAATTACAGAGATGTTTTTCAAGGAATTGGATGTTTACCTCAAAAATGTCATATAACTCTAAAACCTGATATACGCCCAGTTGTCGATTGTCCACGAAGGATGCCATTCGCTTTAAAATCATTATTAAAAGAGGAACTACAACGAATGGAAAAGTTAAATATTATTCAAAAAATTGAGGAACCAACTGAATGGGTGAGTTCTATAGTCATTGTCAAAAAAGCTAACAATAAAATCAGAATATGCCTAGATCCAAGAAATCTAAACACGGCAATACTGAGACCACATTTGCAATTTCCTAACATTGACGACATTAAAGCACAATTAGTCGGTGCAAAATTTTTTAGTACACTAGATGCTAATAAGGGATTTTGGATGGTTCCACTAGATGAGGAATCCTCAAAGATTTGTTCATTTATTACTCCTTTTGGAAGATACCGTTTCTTGAGACTTCCATTTGGAATTTCACCGGCATCTGAGTTATTTCATTCCACTATAGTCCAACATTTCAATGACATACCTGGTCTCATAATATACATCGATGATTTCTTAATATACGGATCGACATTAAAAGAACATAATCAAATATTAAATCTCGTCCTACAAAGAGCTAAAAATATTGGTATAAAATTTAACCAAAACAAGTCTAAATTTTTTCTAAAAGAAATAAAGTACTTAGGACATATATTTAACGAACAAGGTGTTAGACCAGATCCTTCTAAAATTGAGGCAATCCAAAATATACCTAGACCAAAAATGGTTGCTGAACTACAACGATTCCTCGGTATGACCAATTATTTAGCTTCGTTTATTAAAAATTTGTCACATGAATCTACTAATCTACGAAATCTTCTAAAAAAAGGAACTGAGTGGTGCTGGCTAGATTGTCAAGAAAAAGAATTTAATAACTTAAAATCTCTCTTAACACAAGCTCCTGTACTCACTTACTATGACCCCAAAAAGCCGCTTACATTATCAGTTGATGCATCTAAAGACGCTGTCGGAGCTGTCATATCCCATGATATGAATACTATTGCATATGCTTCTGCAACTCTGACGTCAAGTCAAAAGAACTATGCTCAAATCGAGAAAGAGCTTTTTGCTATACTATTCGGATGTACAAAGTTTCATCAATACACTTACGGTCGAGTGGTTCAAGTCGAAACCGATCATAAACCTTTAGCGTCAATTTTCAAAAAGTCTCTTCATCAAGTGCCAGCTAGATTACAACGGTTTATGCTAAAATTTTTAACTTACGACCTAATACTTACCTTCAAACCGGGAAAAGAAATAGTTACAGCCGACACTTTGTCAAGGGCACCCCTTCCAAATACAGCATTAATAGAATTCGATAAAAAACTCAATTTTCAATGCAATTTAGTCGTAACTAATTTGTCAGTATCCCAACAGAAACTTAAGGAAATATGTAAAGAAACAAATCAAGATGAAATTCTCTGTAAGGTAAAGGAATATATCAAAAATGGGTGGCCAAATGATCCCAAATCCATCCATAAAGACACAAAACCGTATTCGTATTTTAAAGACGAGCTTCACACTATAGACGATCTAATTTACAAAAGAGAAAGTTTAGTTATTCCATACTCACTTCGCAAAGAAATATTACAAACATTACATGAAGGTCACATGGGTATAGAACGATCAAAGTCACTAGCTAGGGGAAAAGTTTTTTGGCCCGGAATGAACAGAGATATCTCAAATATGATATTAAACTGTGAAATTTGTATAAAATACCGAAATTCAAATCTTAAAGAACCAATTCAATTTCATGATACAAAAACATTCCGTGGCACAAAGTCGGATTAGATCTATTTGAATATAACAAAAAAGTTTATTTACTAGTTGTCGACTATTTCTCAAAATATGTCGAAACAGCTCTACTAAATTCCAACCACAAGAGCGACACAGTCATAGTACATTTAAAATCAATCTTTGCCCGTCATGGCATTCCTGCCATTATAATTTCAGACAAGGGTCCACCATTCAATTCGTTAGCATTCAAAAAATTCAACAATGATTGGGGAATAGAACACAAAACATCAAGTCCAAACTTACCTCGATCAAACGGTCTTGCCGAACGTACTATTAGTACAGTTAAGAAAATTCTTATAAAATGTGAAGCATCAAAATCAGATCCATATCTAGCAATGTTACAATACAGAACAACACCCAAAAGTTCAACCTGCTCCCCTGCGAAATTGCTTATGTCCAGGGAATTAAGGACGAAACTTCCAACGTTAGAATCTTCACTTCGTCCGTCAATAATTGATTATCAGAAATATAGTGACCATATAGAGCAGAATAAATCTAAAATATCGTCATATTTCAATCGATCGGCTAAAAAACTAAAACTGTTAATAAAGGGAGAAGATATATACTATCAGAAAACTCCAACATCCACTTGGTCTCCTGCTGTTATTAATAAAAAATGTGAACTACCTCGTTCATACATAATTCGTGATGAAAATGGCGGCGTATATCGTCGCAACAGGCAACATTTAATGAAGTCACCGAAACCTAAACCTTCAACAGGTAAAGATGAAGGCAATGCTGAAATCGTGGACACTCGACAACAGAAAGTAGAAAGTAATGATGGAATTACAATTAAATATGGAAGAACAATTAAAATACCACAAAGGTTTACATTTTCTGAATTTGACAAATGAATTAAAATTTGAATTACAATAACATTGTGTGCTTACTTGTACACATATATATATATAAAATTTACTTACAATTTATATATTACATATATATACATATATATAATCAATCATCAAATTATAGAATTTAGATTTAGAATTTTAGTTTTTAAATTAATAACATTGAATTATATAAAAAAAAAAAAAAAAAAAAAAAAAAAAAAAAAAAAAAAAAAAAAGGAAGATGTTATAGTTCTTACAATAGTATACTCTTATACTATTCTACTCTCATCGTATTATAGATTTAAGGTTATGTACCACTTCATATTACTCGAACACAGTAGTCAGTCTTATCTTGCTACTCAACTAGTTTGTATGTTCAGTACGGACGTCATAAATAAAAGATATTAAAGTTAAGCAATGATTACCTTGTTTTAATCAATATATAAAATCTACATACAACAGGTTTGACTGTCATTGAATTGCCTACTCACGTACACTGTATTCGCACGATACGACGCTACCTTATTAGTTATTTATTCAATGTATACAACTCGAAATCCAAAAGTTATATTTTTTCTCAGTTTTCGAGAAAACCAGCCTCAAAGCCGGATAGCAAAATCAATACGATTATAAGTTCATTCAATAGAGCCGACATTTACCCTTCAATACAACTCGAAATCCAGAAATCCTATTTTTTCTCAGTTTTCGTGAAAACGAGCCGCAAAGCCGGAGAGAGCGCAAAATCACTACGATAATAAGTTCATTCGATAGAGCCAACTTTTCACCTTCCATGCAACTCGAAATCCAGAAATCATATCTTTGCTCAGTTTTCGAGAAAACCAGCCTCAAAGCCGACTCAGATAGCAAAATCACTACGATTATATGTTCATTCGATAGAGCCGACTTTTCACGTTCAAACCAAATCGAAATGCAGACATCATATTATTTCTCAGTATTCGAGAAAAGCTCCCTCAAACCTGGACAGACAGCAAAATCACTACGATTATAAGTTCATTCAATAGAGCCGACTTTTTACCTTCCATAGAACTCGAAATCCGGAAATCTTTATTTTTTCTCAGTTTTCGAGAAAACCAGCCTCAAAGCCGGACAGATAGCAAAAATTACTACGATTATAAGTTCCTTCGATAGAGCCGTCTTGTCACCTTTAGTACAACTCGAAATCCGGAGATCCTATTTTTTCTCAGTTTTCGTGAAAACGAGCCGCAAAGCCGGAGAGATAGCAAAATCACTACGATTATAAGTTCATTCGATAGAGCCAACTTTTCACCTTCAATGCAACTAAAAATCAATAAATGCAATTTTTTTGCAGTTTTCCATAACATTCCAAACTATAATTTGTGATCTTTCTAATTACTTTGATTATCCGCAAGATGTATATTTTCTTCAGTTTTTCACGAAAGTCTTAGAAAAAATATTCCTACGTAACCTGTGCAAGGCTAGAGCGCTTAGAATATAGAGAATATAGGAAGTGTGATAAGCCAAATTTGGCGTAGTCAAATTCTGGTTGTGTTAGTATCTGTTGCCGCTGTAGTGAAAGCTCAGTACAGCCGTATAGTAGAATCAATATAGAGAATATAGATATAACTATACTTGCCTAAAAAATGATTTCCCACGTCATTTCTTGGTGTTGTTGTAACAATTTTTTACCGAAAACTTCAATCTGAAATTATATAAACATCACTTAAAAATTTATCACTATAATTTCAACAGATAATTACTTACACTATTTGCTTTTTTTAGCATGTAAGAAGGAATTATTTAATTTAAATTATATATAATACACAAGTCGACTAACTTCGAACTATCGCAACGCCTTCCCTAGCAACGAACAAACAAACATCGCTGTCAGCTCCAAAGCAAATCTACCATCAAGCCTGCCTTGCTTTCCTTCAGAACAAGCCCAAGTGGAAAAGACCCGCTTTATAACTGCACCCGAGCTTACGTCTTATTGCAGCTGGGCCTTACAGTTTTATTGCTTACAAGCATTATTTATAAGTCATTTTTCACAAGTTTTAAGTTATATTTGAATTAGTGCAAATCTTTCGCAAATTAAACAAACTTCGTTTGACAGATAAACATAGATTTGTCTCTTTCTTCAATATAATGCTGAGCTACTTCACCGCATACTGAAAAATCCACGCTCATGCACACGAATTTTACAGGTATCAACACTTCCTGTTGTCTCTATATTCTAAGCTAGAGCGTTTTGTTATTTCAATAAATTATTATTGCCAAAATGTCATCCTCAAAGAACGACGTTAAGGCCGAATTGTAAGTTAATAATAACCTTCTATTCACAAATGATGTATTTTCTTTCATATTATTTTCAAATAGAAATGAACACCATCCGATGCAGCATGGCAATAGAGGTGAAGACGGCATCACAAATGCAAATAGCAGCAGCATCAACGGCACCAACAACAGCAACATCAAAATTCAAAAAATGTAAAGAAAAACAAATTTCGGCGGGTAATAAAAAACAAAAAATGTTTAAAAAAGAAAACGAAAACAGGCAAGCTCGGCAAACACGGGTACGATCATCCGCCATGTTACTGATCTAACTATAAATAATTATTTTAATTAAAAAGAAACTTCGTTTTTTTCCTTCTTCTCTCCTCTTCACTATACATTCCGCTCTACTGCAAAGTGATGTCATTAATCGGAGCTTTCTTAACAAATTTTTAACAATTTTTCACGGACACGTGAAACCGTGCGATGACCGTAATCTTTCCATATACCAAGTCATGCTAATAGGACGACTATATTTTCCTCCCCCCATCTCTCAAAAGTGAAATGATAACTGTGAAAATGTTATAATAAATTCCACACCTCAATCCACTCTTTTGTACATTGCACCACTCCCTTTGCTCTATTTCCCTTCTTTCTTTTTGCATATGGTAACCAACTCGCGTCCTATCCATATGCATATTCAAACCAAAAATCCTGTTTTTCGCAGTTTTCGAGAAAATCAGACTCAAAAGCGTACTGACAGCAAAATCGCTACAATTATTATAAGTTCATTCCATAGAGCCGACTTTTTACCTTCAATAAAACTCGAAATCCAGAAATCATATTTTTTCTCAGTGTTCGAGAAAACCAGCCTCAAAGCCGGACAGACAGCAAAATCACTACAATTATAAGTTCATTCTACAGAGCCGACTTTTTACCTTCCATACAACTCGAAATCCAGGAATCATATTTTTTTCTCAGTTTTCGAGAAAACCAGGCTCAAAGCCGGACAGATAGCAAAATCACTACGATTATAAGTTCATTCGATAGAGCCAACTTTTCACCTTCCATGCTGTTGAAAATTAAAATTACTTGCATTTAGAATCACGCTTTATTTAATTTACATTAATAGTTGGTAATTGAATTGTATTAGTCGTATCATTAATAATTGATAATTGAATTGTATTAGTTGTGTAATGTAGAAACAGCCAAGCTTACAATATTTGTGAATTTTTTAGTCGAAGAGTAAGTAAGCAAGTTAGTCACTATCAAAACTCTCTAGCGAACGGTTGTTAAAATTTCAGCAATAAAATTTGTAGTTGTAAATCCACCCGGTCGACTTTCATTTAGTATCCTGCTTATTTAAATTTTACATTTTGGTGCCGAAACCCGGGACAGGATTTCATATCGATATTGCGGAAAATTACGCTAATAGCGGAAACGAAATAACCATATTTGTGACTCTAACGTTCTTAATAATGGAGCTAACGACGCGTGCTACCTTTCGTGGTCAAGTGACCAAAATCGCGAAAAGTGCTACTGAATATCTCCAATCAAATGAAGTGCGAGTGAAGCAGGACAGTGTGGAAATGTTCGATGAAATCGAAGAAAATTTAACCGCGTGGATTCAGAGGCTGTCTGCCGCGCATGCGAGCCTTGTTGTCGCTAACGATGAAGTACGGAAAAGGGATTTGCTGAAAGCTGAAGAATTAGATAAGGAGCTCGATAAGATTGCTGAATATGAATATCTAGCCGTTGGCGTATTAGCCAAATTAAATGTGCGGTTGAAAAATGTCCAGCACAAACAAAGACCGTTCGCGAATGTTCCTCATACTGCAGCAATCAATACATCTGAAAAGAAATCATCAAGCAGTACGAAGCTCCAGAAACTACAGCTCAGGAATTTCAGCGGTGATATAAATGAGTGGATTCCCTTCTGGCAGCAGTTCCGGACAGTGGTCCACGAAGACTCATCATTAACCGGCATTGATAAATTTAATTATTTAGAGATGTCTCTAGCTGGGAAAGCGAAGCGAACAATAGCGGGGTTTGTTCCATCCGCAGAGTGTTATGATGCCCCTATATCTATGCTTTTGGAAGAATACAGCGATCATGACATGCTAGTGGATAAAGTGATGCAACAGTTGCTTGCGCTAACACCAGTGCAATCAAAAGCAGATGTGTTTTCTTTACATAGTCTATACAATGCCGTAATGGCATGTATTCGATCACTCACTGCTTTAGGTGTACCAACGAGCCATTACTACGTCATGTTAAAAACCGTTCTCCTAAAGTGTCTACCCAACGAATTACGGATCGAATACTATCGAACGTATGCTGCAAAATCAAGTAAGGAGCACAACAACAGCTGCGAGATGCGGGACGCGGGTGATGGGAGGCTCGATGTTTTTTGTCGCGCGAAGTGGATTACGTGTAGTAAATGTAAGGGTAATCATCCTACAGTATTTTGTGATCAGAAATACAAATTGAAGCCAAAAGGTGACATGAAAGCAGTAAATCGTGCGGATGGTAGTGAGGTGGTAAGCTCGTCACAGTTGATAATTGCTGAAAGCGATGTGGATGTGCAGCCTGTTTTAAATTTGTGTGCGTACAACTGCAGCGAAAAACTTCGAAGTGCTGTATATCTACAGACGGCCTCGGTATTTGTTTCAGCTTCTCACAAAACCAATTCGGTGTTTGCGCGAATTGTCATTGATGGTGGTAGTCAGCACACCTATATTAAAGAGCACCTTGCAAAAAAACTTAATTTGGAAGTGATTGGAACTGAACTAATGAGTGTAGTGCCATTCGGACAAGATGAATTACCTCCTAGTAAGAAATTCAATTGAGTGAAGGTTATTTTAAATAGCCAGCATGACCATCAGCATGTGGAAATTGAGGCAGTCGTAGTACCAAATATATGCGTGGATGTGTTAATTTCTCCGAAGAGTGACATTCCGCAAATGAAAGGCTTGACATTTGCTGATATTTCCATGGATAAAGTTGAGCGTGAGGACGGATTAAGTTTATTGATTGGATCTGATTATTATTGGGAGGTTGTTACGGGACGTCATAAGCGAATTACCAGGAGATTAACAGCAGTTCAAACGATATTTGGATGGACGTTGCAAGGTCCAGCAGAGGCAAGTGTTGGCAGATTAGAAGGTGAACCAGTAGGCATTGTAAGTATGATTTCAAATAATTTATTTTGTGCATCTGATATAGAACAAAGTCTTACAAATTTGTGGAGCCTTGACATTTTAGGGATAAAAAATGATGCTCAAGAATCTGTGGAGGAAGCTATTCGCATAGCCGGAAAGTGTATTGTTAAGAGACAAGACCGTTATGAAGTTCAATTAACATGGCGAGCTAACGTTTGGCTGCATAATAATAAAGAATTGGCTTTATCTCGTTTAAGGTCTCTTATGAGAGGATTGAGTCATGTGCCTGGCCGGCTTCAAGAATATGACGCTGCTATGAAAGAGTTTATCTCAGCTGGATTTGCTGAACCTGTGTTTCACGAAAGGGAAGGTGCCCACATTTTTTGATCTGCCTCATAGACCCGTATATAAGGAAGAAAGCTCTACTACACGTTTACGCATTGTCTTCGACGCTTCTGCGCATACGGAAAGTATGCCTTCTTTAAAAGATCAGCTGCATACTGGTTCCAATTTATTGCCAGATATCCTGAAGATCTTGCTAAATTTTCGATTGGGAAAGGTGGGAATGGTCGCAGATATAGAGAAGGCTTTTCTGCAAATTGCACTAGCAGAAAATGACAGAGACAGCCATCGATTTATATGGATTTCCGATGTTCTAGGAGCGGTTAATGGAGTCTCCTGCTACCAGATATATCGCATGACAAGATTGACGTTTGGCGTGACCTTAAGCCCATTCCTCCTATCGGCTACATTGCGCACGCATCTGGATTCTGAGAGTGGCAGATATCCTGACACTTGTCGACTGCTTTCAGAATCTTTCTACACGGATGATCTTGTTTTGGGTACTACGGAGGAAAATAGCGGAATCAAGTTATACCATGAATCTTTGAGAATTATGGACAGAGCTGCCATGAACCTGCGAAAGTGGAACTCCAACTGCGAAGTGATACGACGCCTGTTTGCAACGAGCTTGGCAATGGTATATCATGGATTCCTGAGTCAACGGCAGATCTCCTGGCGTTTTATTGTAGAGCGAGCCCCTTGGTGTGGGGGATTGATACGAAGTGTCAAACAAGTCCTGGAGGTAGTAATTGGAAAAGCTCGACACAACTTCGAACAACTTGAAACCGTCTTGGCAGAAGCGGAAGCAGTAATTAATGACCACCCTTTAACTCACGTTAGCGAAGATCCTATGGACCTTTCACCACTGACACCATCTCTTTTCTTACTAGGTCCTTCAGTACAATCTGCAGGACAGAAATCTATTGATGACAATACCGGTGCTGAGCAATTACAATCTGCCTGGAATATGCGCTTGCGGATAACTGCGAATTTGTGGTATCGGTGGAGAGTTGATTACACGCAAGCACTGAGATCTTTTCATGAAGCTCGAAGACAGTCGCCAACGTACCTAAAGGATGGCGATATAGTTTTGGTCTACGAACAATCACGGCCGCGTTTACATTGGAAGCTAGCTCGAGTTGAGACCACATTCCCTGGACGAGATGGTCTCGTCAGAGCCTGCGAGCTGAGATTTGCTGATGGGACTCTGCTGACAAGACCAGTACAGTAATTATACCCACTGGAGTTGTAATTTTGCCGGGGGGAGGATGTTGAAAATTAAAATTACTTGCATTTAGAATCACGCTTTATTTAATTTACATTAATAGCTGATAATTGAATTGTATTAGTCGTATCATTAATAATTGATAATTGAATTGTATTAGTTGTGTACATGCACATGTATAATGTAGAAACAGCCAAGCTTACAATATTTGTGAATTTTTTAGTCGAAGAGTAAGTAAGCAAGTTAGTCACTATCAAAACTCTCTAGCGAACGGTTGTTAATATTTCAGCAATAAAATTTGTAGTTGTAAATCCACCCGGTCGACTTTCATTTAGTATCCTCCTTATTTAAATTTTACACATGCAACTCGAAATCCAGAAATCATATTTTTTCTCAGTTTTCGCGAAAACCAGCCCCAAAGCCGGACAGATAGCAAAATCACTACGATTTTAACTACATTCGATAGAGCCGACTTTTCACCTTCAATGCAACTAAAAATCAATAAATGCAATTTTTTCGCAGTTTTCCATAACATTCCAATCTATAATTTGTGATCTTTCTAATTACTTTGATTATCCGCAAGATGTATATTTTCTTCAGTTTTTCACGAAAGTCTTAGAAAAAAATTTCCTACGTAACCTGTGCAAGTCTAGAGCGTTTTGGTATTTCAATAAATTATTATTGCCAAAATGTCATCCTCAAAGAACGACGTTAAGGCCGAATTGTAAAGTAATAATAACCTTTTATTCACAAATGATGTATTTTATTTCATATTATTTTCAAATAGAAATGAACACCATGAGATGCAGCATGGCAATAGAGGTGAAGACGGCATCACAAATGCAAATAGCAGCAGCAGCATCAACGGCACCAACAACAGCAACATCAAAATTCAAAAAATGTAAAGAAAAACAAATTTCGACGGGTAATAAATAACAAAAAATGTTAAAAAAAAAAAAAAAACAGGCCAGCTCGGCAAGCATGGGTACGATTATCCGCCATGTTACTGATCTTACTATAAATAATTATTTTTCCTTTTTCTCTACTCTTCACTATACCTTCCATTCCCCTCTACAGCAAAGTGATGTCATATATCGGAGCTTTCTTAACAAATTTTTAACAATTTTTCACAGACATGTGAAACCGTGGGATGTCCGCAATCGTTCCATATACCAAATCATGTTAATAGGACGACTATATTTTCCTCCTCCCCTCTGTCAAATGTGAAACGGTAACTGTGAAAATGTTAGACTAAATTCCACACCTGACTCCACCCTTTTGTTCATTGCACCACTCCCTTTGCTCCACTTCCCTTCTTTCTTTTTGCATATGGTAACCAACTCGCGTCCTATCCATATGCATATCCAAACCAGAAATCCTGTTTTTCGCAGTTTTCGAGAAAATCAGACTCAAAAGCGTACTGACAGCAAAATCGCTACAATTATTATAAGTTCATTCGATAGAGCCGACTTTTTACCTTCAATACAACTCGAAATCCACATATTTTTTCTCAGTTTTTGAGAAAACTGGCTTCAAAGCCGGACAGACAGCAAAATCGATTATATATTAATAGTGCTTTTTTCAATCTGTCTGGGAGCGCATCACCTTGAGGTATAAAACGGCGCACAACATACCTTTCATTATTATTGTTCTGTTCATATTTCCGGCAACCGCAATTTACCTATTTAAAAATACATTTCTTTACACTTACTTTGTGGCGACGTTTGTCAAAAATATTTTCCAAAAATATATATATATTTTAAAATGAAAAAAGTTCTACATTAACAAATAAACTTGACAACATTTTTTTACAAGTATCAAGTGTGAAGTTAATATAAAGAAAAGTGAATAAAATATAAAAAGAATTTAATAAAAATAATTTTAACAAATGGGACACGAAAACCTCTAATTAAATAATCTTTGAAAATTTGAGTAAAATATAATCATTTAAAAACAGGGTCACAGTGATCTTTATTAATATGAAACACTGCTGTTCTTATAAAAGTGAGACTATTTCTGAAACGGTGAGTTTTTATCTGTTTATCTGTACGTCTGTCCGTCCGTCTGTGCGCACGATAACTCGAGAACGCGTATTCGTAGACAGCTGAAACTTTGTACACGGACTTAAAAAAAAAAGTAAAATCAAGTTCGAAAATGAGACAAATCGGGCAACTCCTTCGTGGGGTTGCCGTACAAAAATTTATTTTTCCATTATATATTTGGACACTGCCTGAGAACGCGTCGACGTAGAAAGCTGAAATTTGGTACATAGTGTTTTTATTGTACTATGAAATAAAATTTCAAAAGTGGATTAAATCGGGCAACTCGTTTTTGATGTTGCCATATAAAAATGTTGGTGTTTTACGTACCTGTTGCCCTACCTGTATCTGCAGACGTATTGTCTGATGTTGATAGCGAATAATCTGTTTCAGCAAGAGACAATCTGCATTCAATCGATCAGGTAGATAGCTCGGGTTCTGGCGTTGAAAGTCCTGCGTCGCCTTATTTTCCAAACGCTGGTGTAGGTGCGTCTACAGCTTTCGTAGATGTACTTCAGGGTGAACAGCTACCAGTAATTGTTCCACAACGTCCCTTTTTTGAAAGCGATGCATGGTTTAATGACCTGAGAATTTTGGAACCTCTAGATTGTCCCACTCTTGGGCCCCTATTCTGCATTCTCACTCATTCAACTCACTCACTCACTTACCCGATTTCACGTGTTTCTTTATTCTGGAACGCAAGTGAGTGAGATTTTTGTGGGAAAGTGAGTGAGATATTACTACTGGGTATACGGTACTCGAAACGGCCATTTGTGTTTGATTCGAATAGCTCCTCCGCCCTAAACTACTATTTATACAGAAAAATGGTATTCTGATAATCTTAAGTTTGTTTTCTTATCTTTCGAATCGAAATAAATTTGTTATACCTTTCCTAACAAAATTATATAA
This sequence comes from Dioctria linearis, assembly GCA_963930735.1. Lineage (NCBI taxonomy): Eukaryota > Metazoa > Arthropoda > Insecta > Diptera > Asilidae > Dioctria > Dioctria linearis. The sequence goes on from OZ005742.1 coordinate 221,167,580, forward strand.
AAAAATGTATCTGAACCAAATGCCTACGATTCCTTAAACAAAAACTCTCAGCTAAGTAATCATTGTATATGTGCCGTCATGGCATGCCGTCATGGCATGCCGTGGGCTGATGATATCGAATGTAGCTGCCTACAGATTCAGACTCTGGCTGTATATACACACATGCAATTATTACTTAGCTGAGAGGTAGTGAACGTAAAATGGTAAGGTTAATTTGTAATGAAAACTATTTTATTATTTTCTTAAGTAAGGTATATAACTAGTGTAGCTTTGTGAAGGTAAGGCACCAAGCTGCAAATTACTAGAAGACCATTTTCCTGTATGGGTAGTAGTTTAGGCTCTATAACAAATATAAAGTCACATCAAAAATATTCACCACGTATGTGGTGGATTATTTTATTTGACAGTGTACATCTCATCTCATTTGTTTTCTAGAATAACTAAACGGTGGGTGAGTGAGATCGAAGTGAGTGACTCTCTCATACAGTCATAAGTGAGTGAGACTGCAGAATAGGGGCCCTGGACGTGCTGACGTCCTCGATTATGATAGTGACGACAGTAACTATGTTCCGAGATATCCAGCAGATTGTTTGGATCATCTTCCTACCTCTCAATGGCTAAATTATCCAAACATAAATGCTGGTACACGTACCTCTACATCTTCTCTTTCGGATGTACCTCACACCGTACCGCAGATTGTTAGTGTCCAAATTAGTGAACAAATTTCCAAGGTTCCACAAGACACTAAAGCAATATCTGATAAGGTTATTCTTGTTATACCAAGGATACCAAGGATACCCAAGATTAGAAATCATAGTTGGAAGCAAAGGAAACGAGCTTCACGGTCAATAAATGAAAATTCAATTCCGGATGGAGTTCCATTAGTTGTCAACGAAGTTGAAATTGTTTCTGAGGTTCCGCAGAGCAATGGAGACGACATTCCTGAAATAAGGAATTTCGTTTATCCGGTTTCATGGCGCAGCATAGACGAAGTTATTACCACAGATATTGAGATACATTACTGTGGTGAATTTAAGTCATCCATGGCAATGCGTTGCTGCAGAGCGAAATTTTCGGGTAAATATGTTCATTTTTGTAAAGATGGCATTTTTTCCCTAAATCCATTAGGTCCGTACCCACAACTGATTCTGGACCTATTTTTGGGCAACTATCAGAAATCTGAAAATTTCCTGAAGAATTTACGAAAGTATAATTCAGCATTATCATTTGCATCGATAAAAGCTGCAAGTGTGAATATTCCAGGAAGGCTTACTAATACGTTTTATGCTATTCAAGGGAAATTAGTTCACCGTATAGCTTATAGTATGCGACCACGTGGAAATGCTGCTCCTAGATATGGGCAGTCATATATATTTGATGCTGAGGAAACATTGAGGCAACGAGCAAATATCGATGTGGAGCATGATCTCGATTTAGATTTATTAAGGGAACTAGATCGAGAACTACGAAATGTAAATCCTTTTGCTCAGTCTTATATGTTAATGAGACAAGTTGTGGAAGAGGTATTAGCACGAGATGGCCCAGATGCGATTAAGAGCATTCGAATGTTTTCTACAAATTCGAATTCATCTGCAGAGGTTCATCGAGGCCGGTTGAATGCTCCAGTTGCAATGGATGTTGCAACCATATATAGGAGCACAACTGGTGCACCATCGATGCCAGCTTTTTGTATATATCCAAATAGTGGTGGTTTAAAGGTTGTCGACAGTGAATAGACATTGTGATCCGATGACCTATGCACTTCTCTCCACAAGTGGTGGGAGTGCATGGTCAATTCATCTCAGTTATTCTTTTCTTCAACAATATTTGTATCGTTTCACTGTAAGAGATAACGATCATAATTTTATATTTCACTCCAGGAAGTTATTCCAAGAATATATTGTAGATGCTTATGTTGCTATTGAAGCACAGCGGCTGCAATATTTGAGAATGCATAAAAGAGAGCGATTTGAGACGTGATTCGTATTTGACACTTGCGGATCACGTTCGAAATAGGGCCACCGAAACTGGATAACCAGCACGTATTCCAGTTATATTGCCAAGCACGTTTGTTGGAAGTCCATGTTCTATGCAACAGGCCTTCCAAGATTCCATGGCAGTAGTAGTTAGATTTGTTTATCACGTTTACATGCAACTCTAGGTGGCCTGAAATAAACGACCATTTATATTCTGGCCAAAAATATATAGATCGAGCCGATTTAGTAGCGCGCGTCTTTGAAATAAAACTGAAACCGTTTCTAAAAGATATTATTAAAATTAATATTTTCGGTCGGGTAATTGCATATATGGGCCAGATAGAATTTCAGAAAAGAGGATTACCACATTTCCATCTGTTAGTGATATTACACGCAGATGATAAAATAAGGGATGCAGATGTTATTGAGAGAGTCGTTTCGGCTCAAATACCGAATAAGAATATCAATATCGAACGAACTGTATGACATTGTTGCCGCCCACATGCTTCATGGACCATGCGGACAATTCAATCGGCGGTCTCCATGTATGCAAAATGGAAAATGCTCAAAACATTTTCCTAACGATTTTTATGAAATGACGAGTGCCAATGAAAATGGTTTCGCTATTTATAAACGGCCAGATAATGGCCGATATATGTACAAATGGAATTATATTTTTGTCAATAGATTCAATGTTCCCTACAATCCGTAGTTGCTGCTTAAATATAATGCAGATATAAAAGTTGAAATATGTCATGGTGTGCAGGCAGTTAAGTATTTATATAAATATATATATAAGGGACATGATATGGTGTCAATTGATTGTACGGATGATACTGGACATTACTGTGGGATGAAATAAGAGCCTTCGAGAAATCCCGATATGTTGCAGCAGTAGAAGCTAGGTGGCGCATATTGGAGAAAGTTTTGAGCTATAATTCCCATAATCCCACACGATTGCCCGTTAATTTCCCTGGTAGGCAAAGTATCGTATTCCGTCCAAATGAGCAGGTAGAAGCTCTGGAAAGAGCCGGTACTAAAGACACTCATTTAACTGTATTCTTTAAATCAAACGAAGTTGATTTAGATGCTCGGAAAGTCATGTATATCGAAATTCCGGAACATTATGTTTGGAATACGAGTACATATAGGAATTATTATTATTATTCTTGGTCCTAAAAATTTTGAAGATGTCAGGACATATAATGGCGTTTTATATGAAACTTTTTAAGAGGCCTGTTCTGCAAGAGGTTTATTGCAAGAAGATCGTGAATGGTATAATGCTATGCAGGAAGCAATTTAATTTCAAATGCCAAATAAGTTGAGAAAACTTGTCGAATTTATTTGTATTTTTTGCTCCCCAGCTGGGCTCATTGAACTTTGGGAAAACTTTCGAAAGGTTATATCCGAGGACTACATTAGACATTTTAATGATGAAGTCCAAGGATATCGAAAATCTCTCATTGATATTGGTCGAATTTTGCATCTTAATAGACTTAGTTTGGAAGACATGGGCGTGCCATCAGTTGTCCAAGCTGAATTAATTTATATTCCTGCTCAAGAGGATAATGAATATCAGAGAGCTTATAACCGATATAATTCCCAACTGAAGTCATTCTTTGAGGATGTTATGCCTCAGCTTAATGGCATAACATCAAACAGAAACTATTTCCATTCAAATGTATTTGCAGGGGCGGGTAAGTGTTTCGTTTTGAATGCGATTCTCAACAAAGTACGCTCAAACGGACAAAGTGCAATTTCAGTTGCTTGGTCTGGAATCGCTGCTACACTTCTTAAAGGTGGCACCACAGTGCATTCCAGATTTAAGTTGCAAATTCAACTATTTCCAACTACCGTTTGTAGATTAGATTAGATTTGTGAAGGGGTTAATAGGCGTTAGCCTCGCAATCACTGCGACCTGAAAGATCTATTGTGAGTCCCCGTTGAATTTGCTTCATTTATAGGTTTAGACTGTTAATAAAGTCTAGAACCATTCTGGGCTTGAGGTTCCATACGTAACTTGGTGGAGGAAAGCATGTTCAAGGTGGAGTAATCTCCGCCTGGCCAATACTTCGCAGTTGCAGAGCAAGTGCTCCGAGGTTTCGTGAGCATCCTGACAGAAGCAGCAGGATGAAGTCTCAGCCAAACCCAGCTTGTTTATGTGATACCTCAAGGGGCAATGGCCTGAGAAGAGCTCAGTGATCATTCTGAGCTCTGTTCTTCTAAGGAGTAGGAGTTCTTCTGTTTTTCCGCCAGAGGTGTCGATAAATTTGTTTGCCTGACGAAGTCCTTGTAGCCTTTCCCAATATAGGGATTTTTGTTTATTCTCCCAGTTATTTAGGCTTTGAGGTAACACTTTGAAGTGCCACAGAATGGCTCTGGTCCGACAAACTGAGTCTCCGCTCCTCTTTTCGCTAGGCCATCCGCAATTTCATTGCCTTTGTGGCCCTCATATCCAGGTACCCACATGAGGATAACTTTGTTTCTCCTTGACAGATTTTTGAGGGTTTGTAGACATTCCCAAACTATCCCTGACTTGACAGTGTAGGAGTTTAAGGCCTTGAGGGCAGCTTGACTGTCCGAGAGGATATTAATGGTTGAGCCATTTATGGCTCTATTAATGCAGGTATTGGCACATTGTTCTATGGCCAATACCTCGGCTTGGAATACGGTAGGGGTAGAGCCTAGAGCCTTTGATATATGGCATCTGGGGCCGTATACACCCACTACGACCCCACTGTTTGTTTTTGAGCCGTCTGTATACCACACCATCGATCCTTGTTGGAAGAACGGTTTAGTGGAGCGCCATTCCGTCTCCATCAACCACTTGGAATGGTCTTATAAAATTCACTCTGGGTGTGATTATATCAGATATTGTCGTCACTTGCTCGACGCATATCTGTTTTAAGATACTTAAATGACCATACAGATCGCCTGGCTTTAACTGTTTCTCCGTTTGTACTCTAATAGCACTGGAGATCGCTTCCTTTTTCACCTGCAAATGCAGGGGTGCAAGGTTTAATAAGGCTTCCGTGGCTGCTGTAGGACAGGTTCTCATGGCACCAGTTCTTCCTATACAGGCCAGCCGCTGGGTTTTTTGAAGCAGAGCCTCAGCCGTCTTTTGATTAGTTTTTGGCCACCATGCGAGGGCCGCATAGGTGACCATGGGTCTAAAAACCGTGGTGTACATCCAGTACATCATTTTTGGCTTCAGACCCCATGTTCTGCCAATGAAACGACGACACGTGTAGAGAGATCGCATCGCTCTATCCGTCACTATGGACAGATGCAAATTCCAGGAAAGTTTCTTATCTAGGGTTATCCCCAGATATTTGACTTCGTCTTAAAATATCAATTCCGTATTATCAAGAAGAGGAGCCGTTAGTGAAAGCTTCGATCTTCTTGTGAACGGAACGATAACCGTTTTGTTGGGGTTTATGCTAAGGCCTTTGTTTACTTTGTTGACTTTGGAGAGGGCTATTTGCATCAGGTCGGATATGACTAGATCATGCTTGCCCCGTATTGTAACTGATAGGTCATCCGCGTAGCCTTGAACATTAAAACCCGCACTGGTCAACTTCTCTGGCAGATCATCAATCATGATCGCCCATAAGAGTGGAGAGAGAACTCCCCCTTGTGGGCAGCCTTTTGCCGCGGTGATCGTGACTGAGCAGTTCCCTAGAGATGTGGTTATCCTCATGCTTCTAAGCATGGAGTCTATCCAGTTTACCGTGGAAGGTTCAAAGCGTTTATCCTCGGCAGCTGATTTAATTGCATCGAAGGAGGTATTATCGAAGGCTCCTTCTATGTCCGCAAATCCACATAAAGCCACCTCTTTTGCTTCGAGCGCTTTTTCGAGGTCTTTGACTAGTGTGCGAATGGCAGTCTCAGTAGACTTGCCAGCTTGATAAGCGAACTGCTTAGAATGAAGTGGTGATTTAATCCGAATTTCACTTCGAATCTGTAGGTCTAGCATTTTTTCCATGGACTTAAGCCAGAATGAAGAGAGGTTGATGGGTCGGAACGATTTAGCTAGAGAACTAGCTCTTTGTCCTGCTTTAGGTATAAATACCACCCAGACGTCTCTCCAACATTGGGGAACGTACCCTAGAGCGTAACTGGCTCGAACAATTTTTTGTAGTGGAAAGAGTATTTCTTCAACACCTTGTTGTAGTAAGGCGGGAAAAATGCCGTCTTCTCCAGCAGATTTAAAGGGCTGAAATGTGCCAATGGCACGAGAGGGAATGTACATCAGAGATGCACAAATTGTTGTATGGGGTGTATGTACAATGACCCACCAATTTGGTTTGGAAGCTCTTGATCGCCTCTTACTATATAACAGGAGTTAACCAACCTTTCGGAAATAAGATTATCATTATGTCTGACGACTGGAGGTAAATACTTCCAGTTGTTCCATTTGGTAATCAGTTATCGATAATAGAGACTTTCGGTAGGCAATCACCTTTGTGGGTACATTTCCGAAGGTATTAGCTTAACATAGATATGAGGACCAATTCCTGCTAAATGCAATTTTCCAATTGGTTACTCAAATTAGGCGACGGAAGATTATCCAATACCTACGGTTTAGGTGCAAATATGATTGAGATTTCGACTAGTAATATTGCATTTGATGATATACTTCTGGACGTTTATGAAGAGAATATAAACGATTTACCAGAAGATGACATTATCAATACGGCCATTTTGAGTTCACGAAATGATACCGTACTTCATATAAATGAAGAAATCCTTGCCAAATTTTCACGCAAGAAGAAGAAAATGATATTTATCAAATGGACGTAGTTTATTCGTTGACACCTTCCATCGCATCGACTTAATCTTAAAAACGGTGCAGTTATTATGTTACTCCGTAACTTTAATATTATTGGAGGTTTATGCAATGGTACTAGGCTTATTATCAGCCGATTGTTGACTAATGTCATCGCTGAGGACATTTCTATCGGAGGAAATAAAGGCGATCGTGTCTTTATATCACGCATCGGACTTACTTCACCTGATTCTAGGCAATCATTCAAATTTATTCGTCGACAATTTACGATAAGACTGGCTTTTGCAATGACTATTAATAAGGCGCAGGGACAGAGTCTTACAAAGATAGGTATATTACTTAAGGAACCAGTCTTTTCTCACGGAATGTTGTATGTTGCATTTTCACGAGCTACAAATCAACATTATATTCATGTTGCTGTTCGAAACAGTGATAAGCAGGGCAAATTGGTTGCTGGGCATGATAATGTTTTTATTCGGAATGTCGTATTTCGAGAAATTTAAAACTAATTTTGGATAACGTTTTTCGTTAGTAATCAACAATAGTTGTTCATTATTTGGTTTATAATTTCAAAAATTAAGTACAATCAATATCTAATATATTATTACTGTTTCTCTTGTGGAAATGCCTTCAAGTAAGTGGAAAATATTTTTAGGTATAGTATTTTTAAGAAATTCCCTAACATCTGTTAGAGGACACATACATTTCATTTATGTGAATCAATGTATATTAAGGTTTATAGGGCTCCTTGCGAACTACCTTATGAAAGCAACGTAACAAAGGATCAAATGTTTATAGGTCACCTTACGAATCTACCATTTAAAAATAAAGGTAACGAAAGTTGTAATGTTTATATGCATTTTTGGGAATCTACCATTTAAATAAAAAGATAAGCATGATTACATGCCTCCTGGGGACCGAATCATTTAAATATCATGGTAACGAATCTAAAGGGACACCTCACGGGTGATTTGGAAGTTCTCTTATTACATTATATTATATATTTCATTTTATTTTATTATTTTTTATAATTTGGATTTCCATTACATTTCCATTGAAGAACAAAAAGACGCACACATGACTCCACTCTTATGTCTATTTCTACACCCTCTCTATTCTGAATATCTTCATTCCTTTTTCATAGGACAGCTAACCATTCTCGACGCGGGCACCTGTGTGAGGGGGTGTAACCCCCGCCGGCCTTCAATTGGATTTCCATTGCATTTCCACACGCAGTCATGACTCCACTCTTTTGCCGTTCTATAGCCTGTGAAATATTTCATGTTCGAATTTCCCTCGAAAATTTGCAAGACGTCTCAGTTAAATCTTATTTGGGGTAGGATCTGCTCGCCCATCTACCGGCGTATACCACTTGGACTCGCATTAACTCTGTAGGGGGGTTGGGTAAGAGTTCCCCTCTTCCAGTGAAAAATATATAGAAAACTTTATACATGCTGCCGCTATTTTGTCCACTACTCCTCACCCTCTCCATCGATTATCCGCATTCTTCTTGCATATGGTGGCCAACACCCACACCCTGTGTAATACACATCCCCCTGGATGGGCGCCCCACGCATCCATCTTGTTCCTGTATAAGTAGTAAGTGATTTCGTGTTTTCGCGGAATTCTATGTCCTCCGAGACTATACACCCTACAGCAATGAATGGGGTGTGGTGGGATTCGAAACCTATCAAAGGGTTCCTTAAATGTAAATTTGAAATCGAATTTCGAAAATGGAGGGGGTAATTTCGAAAAAACACTTTTTTACCAAACTTGATATTTAAGCAGATCCCGTTACGGCCCATCTTTTGGTGCTATTCATTTATGCGGGAGAGGAAAGCTCTGGGAGGGGCGGATTTCAAATTTTCAACTTTAAGCGGCTATATATTCTCAACCAAGCATCGCAGATGATCGATCTTATCTTAAATGAAAGATAGCAATTAGGTGAGTAAGATAGTTGAATTTCAAGTTCGTAGGGGAAAGAGGGGATGGAGTTACGGGAGGCTGAACATCTTCAAAATGAAACGGAAATTCTCCATATATATTGAAAACACATTACACCTACCTCCTCCGAAGATTACCGGCCGATTTTGTTCGAGTATCTTTTTTTATTACATAATTCAGTCGGGTATAACATAGGCTACATTTTTGTTCCGCCCGAGGCGTAGGGGGTAAATTAGGCTCTCAAGATTCTTTTAGTTTTCCCTGGGCCATTTAAACTCGGACTATAGGGTGTGAGTACTTGGAAAAAATTCAGCTATTCGATGGGGTACTACATTTTTCAAAATGTACTAGACTAAACTTTGACTCCCCGCAGGGGGCGCAGTATAATATAATTTTTTGAACAAATTTGAGCATATTTAAGACGTTTAGACCTTTCGACCTGCGAACATAGTTTTTTAGTACTACACTGTTTCATATTCGAAGTGTAGTACTAGATCACCTAATTTTCAAATGGACATAATTCAGTAGGGTTCGGTCCAATCGCGAAACGTTTTTTTATTCGCTTTGTCTTATTAATTACTATAATTCGTTGAAGACAATTTTTCCAGCCAGGTGGTTATTTTAGGGTGGGGGTGGAAACCTACCCGATTTTTCCTACACCTGCATTTTTGTCAAATTACAATCTTTCTATATGAAACACTAAATGCGAATACAACTTTTGAAATACTATTAGTTGATATAAATTGTTATTAATTTTAATGAAAGGGTTGGGGGGTGGGGGGGGAGGAGGATGCCAAATTCGTTAGGTACCGAAAATTTGATATGCTCAGAACTGCTCAGAACTAGATCACATAATACATATCCATGATGGCCATTGTTTTCGTTTTTAGGCTTTCGAATTTCGACAATTCTTAGTACTAAACTTGAGATTTTTCGAAAAATTCGAGGTTTTTTCAACGCCAGATAATACTATTACAGATTATTCCATAATAGACCATTAGAACTTATCTAAGACAACAAGTATTAAGAATCCAAAAAAAAAATCGAAATTTCGTAATTCCTACCAGCACAGCAAACACACTTATTTTGAGGTGGTAAAATACCTTCTTTTCTTAATTTTACTGAAAAATTTCCCCAACACCACCTCCAAATTTTCATACTTCTATATGCGCCTGCTTGAGGTGCATCTTTTCCAGGGAACGGGAATTTTTTCGAAGGTAGGGGGAGAATTTCTCTGAACAAAAACTGTAAAAAAAACGGTTTGCCCTTCCCCTACCACCCTTATAATTCTCTTAAAAATTCCTTCTATTCCTCTATATCTTGCCCCTCCTTACTAGTCAGATACCCACCATATACACTCCACCCACTTTCCCCTCACGTTTCCTCACAAAACTGAATTTGGTTATTCCACGCACAATTGTACTATTACGAATTATTCTATTCCAACATGTCACATCGCAAGAAGTTACCCTCATTAACGGGTTTTATAAATGTAAAAAAATAAATTGAAATATCCAAGTTCCTAGAAGCGCAGCAAGAGCATTTATCCAACGGGTGCTAAAATGCGTTCTTTTGTAATTTTTCCTAACACATTTCCCCTCCATCTCCTCAAGATTTATATATATATATATATATATATATATATATATATATATATATATATTTTTTTTTATATTATTAAGCCAAGCTCAGGGGATACTCTATGATGCAAGGCACAGCATGGCAGGAAGGAGATAGGTAAAGGATTAGGGGATATGAGGAGAGTGGCGGAGGTGCCGATGTATGTCATATTTAAACTTCCGCAGAAGATGGTAAGCTTTTCCACATTCGCACTGTTGGGGATAAAAAAGCATCACGGAATTTTACTGTACGGCCGAAAGTAATTTGAAGGGTTAAAGGATGTGCGCGGTTTGCAGCGCGAGTATTGCGCGCAGGAATCCTTCTACAAGGGATTAGACTAGATATTTCATCAGAACATTAACCATGCATATAGCGATAAAGGAGCGAAAGGCATCCAACATTGCGGCGGTGCTCGAGTGATTCGATATGACAAGTTATTGCCAAATAGCCAATGAGCTGGAAGGCTCTCTTTTGGACAATATCCAATGAAGCTAAGGCTGTGCGACGAGCCCCGCCCCATATGTGGGAGTTGCATTCCATTCTAGGTCTAATGTAGGACTTGTAGAGGAGCGCTGCATTTGACGGGCTGAAATATTTCTTACACCTTTTCAGAAATCCAAGACATTTCGATGCTTCTTTGGCAACAGAGAAGATGTGATCTGTCCAGTTTGACTTACTGGAAATATTAATGCCAAGAATGCTTAGTGACGGGGAATCAAAAAGTAATGCTCCATCATATATGCGCCTGTTAAGCCTCCATCATTTACGAGAGGCAAAAAAATATTTGAGGGGAAGGGGGGAGATTTCCCTGAACAAAAACTGAAAAATGAACGCATTGTCCTTCGCTCACCTTAAACTTTCCTTGAAAATTTTCCTACCCCTCTAAGGGCTGCCCCTCCCCATTCCCTAAATACTCCTCAAACATCTTTTCCCCGTTAGTCTTCAGGTTTCCCGCCAAAATACGAAATTAGTGAAATAACATCACAAAGTACGCTAAATTATATTCAATCTAATTAACTTCATGAATATGTGTGTGTGCTACTCCAGTCAACACCATTTATCTCGGCCAAATTCCAGCCGATTTTAAAAATTCTTTTTGCTTAATTTATTGTGTGAGTCTATTTCCCCCCGGGGTTCTTCAAGGTGCGGGGTTGGTACCGCTGCCGGGGGATACTTCTTATACAGCATGTGGCATTTCAAATGAAAGGTCTCGGCGAGTACTATCGGCCGGTGTACTTTTTTTCAATCTGGAAAACTTCGTTGGAAGACATTTTTTAATTTAAATCCCCGTACAAGCGTACAAAATCATCCACAACCCAGAATTCGGCTAAATATTATCCGATTTGAAAAATTCTTTTTGCTAATTTCTTTTTGATTTTTTTCTGATTTTTTGAGCATATGAGCATATTTTCTTTACCCTCCCAATTACGTTGCCAAATTAATTTTCGCTCTGAAAAATACATTTGGAAACTTATTTAAACAAATTGTTGAATAATCCTTTTTTTATTATTTTATGAATGCGCACCTATTAGGAGATTATGAATGATTATGAATTTCAGGAAGATCAGATTTCATTTACCTATTTTTAAAAAATAAAATCTTTACGAATTTTGCATGCTCACTCACCGCCACCTACCGGGTGTCTTTCACAACTTACGGTCATACCAGTCACCCAGTTAGATAACTACATATCCCCTTTATCCCTGGCATTTTATTCGAAGGAATTTTCCGTTTTCGTTCGGATTCTATGCCAATTTAACTATGCCCAATCCCGCGAAAATGTGCAAATTTGAGCATTTTCAAAAATTTTGAACAAATTGCGATTTTTACTTTCCCCTGTAACCCGGGTGCGGGTATTTTTGAAAAGGCCTCGGGGAGTGCATTACAGAAAATAACTTACTTCTTTTTTCCACCCCACTTTACGGTCGATTTGACGCCAAAAACCATTTTTTTTAATTACGATTTGAAGATTTTTGCTAAATGATGCCACCTAGCGGGATTTACGTGAACTATTTACGACATGTTTTTGTAGGCATAATAACCACTGGTTTATCTGCTATTTCACAAAATTTATCTCAGTCCAATAGGACATCCTTTCGAATAGTTACAGACATATCACCTGAGGACATAATCGTCGGCGCAGGACACATGAATGGTTTGTGTATTGTCAAAACCAAACGGTGTCAACTTTTACACCCTTTTTTCCACAATTAAATACTACATAAAATTCGTGATAAGACTGTATTTACAGTTAGAATACATTATGAAGAAATTATCGGAGAAAAAAAATTACGCAGGTGATATTCGGAGCTCCCGATATAAATGGAAATTCACTTTTTTCGGGTTCCTCGGTTAGAAGTGCGGGAGGGAAAGGGACGAAATGAAGTAGAATGAGATAAAATTGAAAAAAAAATTTCCTACACTCATTTCCTCTCATATTCACATTCACATTTACATATGTAGGAACTTTCCAATATAAATGTGCTCCATTCCATTTATTGCTGCCATTTATTCGTTAGTTCAAATATCTATAGGCCCTACACGTCGGTGGGTTCAGGGGGTGGAGTCCCCCCGATACGCCAAAGGCTTTTCACTGCATACAGTGATTAGTGCGATATGAAGTTGGATCGCAACAATAATCTGCAATCCACCTCACCTTTCAGTCGATTGGGCCAAAACAACCGTTATTTTTGAATTGCAGAATCCACATTGTTGTTAACTTATGCCACCTCTCCGGACTTTCTTCAACTAATTCCAACATGTTTTTGCAGCGATATTAATCCTTGAGACGTCTGCCATTTTTACGCAATTTAGTTCATGCTAATAGGACCATCCTTCCCCCACTCTTTAAAATGATATGGAAAATGGAAAAATTTTAAAATAAAATCCAGACATTGCTCCACTCTTTTGTTCATAACTTAACTGCATCTGCTCCGTTTCTCTTCATTATTTTTTCCCCATCGGCTTCCACTCTTTTGGCTCTTTGGCTTCCCCCACACCTCCCCCTTCAACTCTTGTGCGCAGCGTAGCAAGCGGGAAATTCCTAGTCTTAGATATAAATTTTAAAAGTTACATATACTAAGCAAAATTTGAATTATTTTTCACATTTTAAAAGACCGTATTTCCATCATAAATGGATCGGAGATCCTGTGAGATATCACGACTTTACACAAAATTAGTCGATTTTCTATGTAACGGCCTAATACGATTTTTTCCTTTTCATATACACAAATGTACAGAAGTAAAAGATTTAGAAAATGCATCCTGAAAGATCCCAAATTCACAAATACAAAGGTTACATTTCCATTCGCCAATGATAATAAGAACAAGTAAAAAAGCTAGAATTGGTGTAATACCAATTCTTATGATACATTAGATGAATACCCGTATGAAATTTGAGCAATTTTGAATTTAGAACAGTTCGTCGGACAGAAAAAATGATTACAATCACTTTTATAGGATTTTATACTCTGATGAAATTTTTAGTACAACAGAAATGTCTAGGACTGATTGTTTTCATAGTATCGGTAAACAACCTAAATTTTTATATGGCACACAAAGAAGGTGTTGTCCAATTTATTCCATTTTCTAAATTTTATTTGCTATTACTATGACAACACCATGTGCCAAATTTCAGCTCTACGCGTTCTCAGGAAGTGTCCAAATATATAGCGGAAGACGAAATTTTTGTATGGCAACCCCACGAGTGAGTTGCCCAATTAGCCTCATTTTCGAACTTAATTTTAATTTTTTTTTAAAGTCCGATTACAAAATTTCAGCTCTCTAAGTACATGCGTTCTCGAGTTATCGTGCGCACGAACGGACGGATGGAGAGACGGACATGCAAAAATCAATATAACTTTTAATATTATACGTAAGTGTCCAATCCATTTTGCTCTACCATCATAATTGCTGTGCGTTACAAATGAAATAATAAACTTAGTATACTCTATAGATTTCATCTAGAGTATAAAAATGTACTTGAAACAACTCTCAGCCACTCACCCGTTCTTACTAGAATCACAATACAAGTTATTTACACCCGAGACTCAAATAGGCAGAAACATTACAAAGTAGACAGCGCACAGCCAGTTCTCAATCCAGGCGCTGATCTAGCATTAAGCGTTGATCTCTAGCGTTAGTGCCGTAAGTCGCTTAGTTTAGCCACCGGAGTACTGTAGTGAGGTTCTAAGAAGGTTTCCGCATTAAGCGGTGTGAATGATGTGCCATGTTATAATATAACTTTTTTACAAAAGGTCATTTTTTAACAAAATAGTAGTTTAGGGTGCAAACTGCAGGAGTCATTCAAACCAAACTTTTCTCAGTGTTACACACTGGCATATCTAATATTGACTGCTCGATATGGTATTTCATTCGGGTAAAATGTTTGTGTCAATGAGTTATGACTAGGTTAGTGCTCTGATGCGATAGTGAGGGAGTCTGTTCGTGACCTAGGAAGTGTTGGGGTCCCAAACTCAAATTCCGAGAAAAACCTATTCACATACATCACATGCATACAATAATATTAATTGAAATAATTTTTTTTTTTTTAATAAAGATATTTCGTATAATTGTTTGAAGTTGAATTATATAAATAAAAATAATATAAAATAAAAAATATATGTTTTCAAATAACTTAATAAATTAAAAGTTTTGACTTTAATTTTTTAGGGGGGTCATGACCCCAGGGCCCTTCCACCGCCCTTGGATTCGCCACTGGCTCAAGCTGAGCGGGAGGCTACATATTGTTGCAGATCTACTATACAAGCCATTGCCACACCGGCTATCTCAAGCCACTAACTAAACATTCCTGTTGAGTCCTTTGGCAAGGACGAAACCTGGTCGAGTGAGCCTAACTAAGTCTGCACGACTGGCCCTAATCTCTTTTTGACCACAACTGACAGACTTATACAGATTACAGCTCCTCAAAATTTACTGCTATCGCCTATTTCACTTAACATAAATTAAGTACTCTAAATTCCCCAATAATTTAGTACACACGCATGCTTATAACTGTATTGGAAATAATGTTCCAATTCTACGTTGACTTTATCATATGTTTTTCTGAAAAGAAATACAGTATGGAGTTTAGGTTGAGCATATCTGATTTCATACCTACAGTGGCATTGGATATGTTACCAATGGACCCCTTCTCTAGCTAAAAACTATGGACTGATGGAAGGATAAGGGGTTTGGACAGTCTTTCATCTTTCTAATAGTATAATACATTGAGACAGGTATAGTAATAGTAATACTACTAGGTCTATATTCTACCCAAAAGTGAGCATTTTAAAACATCCATAATCGCTATACTCACGAATGGTTGTAACACAAGCGTATGAACAAGAATGGAAATAAACTTCAGCAACTGATATTAACATGAATGGTAACATATTGAAAGCTAAATGCAGTGTTTTCCAAATAAAATTAATGGCCTTTCACTAAGTGGGCACTACTAAGTATCTAAACGTGGGAAATACAATGCGGACAGCTGCAAGTTTACAAACTAGCAGGGCATTCGTTAAGGTACTGTAGGGGATATGCTGGGAAAATCAAAGCTGTTGTACTTATGTAAAAGTAATCTGGAGAAGAAATCCAGACTTAATCTGAGTACCTGCTTACAAAAACATTCAGAGTAACAAAATAGGTGAGGGGATAAGCAAGCCAAAAAAAGAAGCTCTGAAATGGATAGATCTGAAGCAATTAGTGAACGTGGTAATCTGGATGGAAAGTCTAAAGAAGGCGAATCAAGTGAAGGTTAATGTAACGATTGTCACACTGTGAGTCAATTTTTAAATGGATACAATAGGACGGTGGATCATATCATACTATACTAGAAACTTACTATGGTTTATCATGGATCATTGGACTATAATAAATAATGCTAAAAGATTGAAAAGAGCTGCAAATGATTTCTGTCAGAGCTGCAAAGAGCCAAAAATAATCGAATTTGTTCGACATGTGCTTTATGAGCGTGTGGCCCTAGGAATGTAAACACATATCTATTTTTTTGCCGTTGAATGAGCTGCCAATTAAAAAAATGCTCATGTATATCCTGCTATTAGACAGGGTTGCAGGATGAATCTAGGGTAGACAGATAGATTGCCATAAATCAATGCGACACAATAGACTCAATGGTGGTCTAAGTGAAGTGGCAGTGTTAGCTACCCAAACTCTATATACATAATACACAACTTAGAACAACATTGAATACAAGTTTTCGCAACAATAGACCATCTAAAAACAAAGGAAAATTTAATAAATTGTATGCGGATCACAATAAACAAACACTTGAAAATACGCAACATTTACAACCTTCCGCTTGACCCGCAATACACATGGATGGCCCTGTGGAGGTTCGTCCAGTTTGGAAAAATTAATTCGCAAGGTGTCAGTATTATGTTTCTTACGAAGTGGCAAAGTCTTATCCTGGTAGCAGAAATGGGGGATTATAAGTGGAATTTGTTTAAGAATGCTAATCCAGGATAGAAGTGAAGATTTCTGTTCTGCTTTGATAGAGCACCGCGGCAGCTCGCTAATTTCGATAAAAAAAGAGGTTTTGAATTCGACGGACTAATTATCCATATGTGCGCCTCCCAGACGTACTAGTGCCAAAAACAAAAAAATCTATGAGCAAATTTTGAGCTCCCTGTAGTAGATCGTCACGGGAGGAGTAGCGGGGGTGTAAAGTCCTTGGTATTGAATTATAGGACTTGAAGAGTACTATTGATTCCCAAACACATTTCGATTTGAGCAAATTCGTAAAAGAATTTTATCTTCCAAAATTCAACATTTATCATCAATTGGGTCACATATACCCCCGTTATTATATTTATTTATATTTTCATTATCTATTGATTAGCATTCCAATATCAAACTTTTTCTTAATACATATATCAAAAATTTCAACGGTTTAACATTATATCAGAATCGTACATTGATTTTTTCACTATTTTCACCGGAATATTATAAATACCTTACTCGCAATAAAAAAAAATTAGAAACAAAATCAAAATTAAAAACTAAATAATTTAAAAAGATTCCATTCAAAAAATTTTAAACGGAGAAAATTAATTCTTTTTTCCCAGTGGCATGCCATTTTTCATATATAGCCAAAATTCAAAAAATTCAAAAATTCAAAATTTATGTACACAAAAAACGAATTACAGTTTTTATAGTCATTTTTCAAGGTCTCTTTTTCATTTTTTTTTCTTGTAATTATTTTATTAAATTTTTAAGTGTTCGGAGTTTGGGATTTTTCCAATTTATTGGAGTTTCTCAATTATCTTCTTCATTTAAATAATTTAATGCTGCCCCCTTTTAAGTTCAGAATAAGGAACTCGCCCTTCTGTATTTTAATCGAGCTGCGGCTGATCTGAGTGATAGTGACCAACGTCAGTGACGTGGCGCTTATGCCGGGGTATGTAATAAACAAACTTTGAATTTGAATTTGATCTGACTTCATGAAATTTCATTCCAATCTGTTAATTTTGACTTGTTAAATTAACGCGAATTCGAATCAATATCTAGTGCCATCAGTAGCAGAACTGATAATTTACTATCCGGATTACCCGAGATATATAAAATGCGATTCTTCAAATCCGGATCTCAATATACGGATCTGAATCCAAACTATCCGCATCTGGATCCAAACTATTCGGATCTAGACCAATCAAAAAATGGTCAAAATTTCCTCCAGATTGGATTGTTTCATTGGGAAAATATAAATTTCATGATATTTGCAAATTGGATTAAAAATGCAAAAATATTGAACTTTTCGACCCAGCGATTAGAGAGGTCAGTATGTCTTTAGACAAAAATCTTTTCAGCTTATAAATTTCACTTTGTTTATCCTTGTGGAGCCAGGCAAAAAGGGGGAACAATCACCCAATTTGAAAAGTGTAACGAGAAATGTTGCCACCATATAATTCACACTTAATTTTTATAAAAAGTATCCAATTTTCAGCTCTAGTCAGAAGTAGACCCAGACATGGTTGGTCAAACAAAAACGTACTTTACCCAGTGATAAAATCTAGGACCCCGAAACGTCTAAAATGAACATCTTACTACAATTGCAGAATTTTATGGCAAAACTAATTATTTTCCTCTTTCCTTATGTTGTTCTCAATTACTCTATATACTTCTAATACACAAATATTATGTAGATTTCTTCAGTTTTAATTAAATTTCCAATCTCAGAACAAAAGTAATTCATTCCTATTCCATGTTACATACATAGATCAAACGTAATCCATTTATCTTCAATATGCTTGTCTATCTTGGGGTTCTTTATAAAATAACCTGGAACCCCAAAAATTTAACATGAATTTCCACACCTTTGATCAACATTTAATTCACCCCTCATCAAAATTGAATTGAGAAAATGAATTGTGTAGATATAATTTTCACAACCCTTTTAAGTTTGGACGATGAAAATATGGTTTCTGTTCTGAGGATTTTAATATGGTGGTGCTGCTTTAAAAAGTAAGGCACTTTCTTAAAGGGTACGTACACCTACATGTAGATAGCTAAACTGACGGAACAATTATAACTTTTTACGTTACCTTTGTGTGGGAAGTTAAAAAGAGATGGGTTTTGAGATAGGAATCAGATTTTTGAATGTCACATAATCTTGCAGTTAATGTATGATCACGGGATTAATTCCTTTATTAATAAAAAACAATTAATCAAATTCAATCAAACTTCATTAAATTAGAAAAAACAATTAAACAAAATTAATATGAAGGAAAACGTACCTTTTATTTCTCTGAACTACATGGCCGTCAGATCAACCCTCCCGCAAACTCTTCTCACTTGATTTGACTTCTCTTCCTTTCTTAAGCCCTGTCTATATTTTCCACTTCTTCTATATTTTTTTTCTTTCTCTTACACTTCTGCAAAACATTTTTTCCATTCTATCGACAGATTATGCCTACCGAAACTGTACATTTTATGGAGTTTTGTCCTCTACATATTTTCTTATTGTTTATTATTTTATATTTGTTTATTTCATTTTCCAAGGTTTGACAACTGTCGAGGCTTACACTACACAGGAAGGAAATATCGCATTATTTCACACTGAGATGAAGCGACTTCTTAGATTTAGTTTTTAGCCTTTTAAATGTATGAAGGGATGGCTTAACTGAATGGAATATTTGTATTTTTTTTTTTTCTATGCTGGATGTTTCAGTTAGATTTATGTTTATATCACAGGGTGTAGAAGTAAATGTAAAAATATTTGACAGGTTGGAGGGGTTGCAGATCTTTCGTTCATATTTCAGTACTCATCCTATAATTTCTAAATTATGGACCCTATGATGATGATTTAAAATTCGTTAATTATACAATTGAGGCTTCCAACTAAACTATATCCAAGATAAGGTGGAAAACACACAGCCAGGACTCAATAACTATGAAGTTATTTAGTTATTAGTATACAAATTCTGGATACCAATTGACTCACAGTTTCAATTGAACCTTCCAGTAGTAATGCACAGCTCTGCCGTAGGTCACTGTCTATCCTTAGTGGCTAGTTAAATAAACAAAAAGGAGAACTTAGTAGAAGGGAACTCCTTGGAACAAATGCTTAAGAATTTTCCCACATGGAGACTCTGCTAACACTATCAAAACTAATACCTAATTAGGAGACTATAAATAATCTTTTACATCGGACAAACTACCAGGTCATAAGGATACTAGTGCTGAAAAAATTCCTAAACTAACCAGAGTGCTATGAAAAAACTCAAAAAAGTTATTGAGTGCAGGCCTGGAGAACAGGGTTGTTCCTACAAGAATGCTAAAAGTTGAAATTATCCTCAGATATAATAACACAAGAAACAAAAATCACAAGAGCAGCTTACAATGAATATAGTCAGCACTCAAAATGTTACATATGATGAGACTAAAGCAGTCATCATTAAGTGAAGTTGTCATAGGAGAGATCCGGTTGACAAGGTGCAGATGGGCATAATACAGAAGCTTGTTAGAACACTAGAAAATTGAAGAGAACTGAAATTCTTGGGCTGCTCAATGAAGCCAAGTATTTATTCTGAAAACCAAAAATGAGTTAGATATTACAATGTCAGAAATAGTCGTTCTACTGGAAGAGTATTCAGAAGTTCAAAACTAAGAGTGCGAATAGACTCTAACAAATAATAATCTTCCACCGTAAATACTACTTACTAACAGGATTAGGTAACAGAAATGAGGACCTACATACCTATGAATGAGGGTGCTACTTAGGAATATTGATATTCTCCATTGTTGAAAAGTCTTACAAGGTCCTCGAAAATATTAACAATAAACCATGCAATTGATAGCACCATGCCCGAGAACTTTTGATAATCGGTAATCTAAAAATTATCTAATAATATCATGTCACAAAGAAAGAATTATGGAAATGTGCCGATCAGTATCGGATCGACAGCGAAACAAAAACGGAAAAGTAAACTTTCTGGTAATATCAACTGTTTGGTATTGGAGTCAGCTGAAGATTGTCAATGGAGAACTAAGTTATATTGTCGTTCTATTTTGAATCATAATTATTTATTCAAAAATCGACCACGTTGCATAATTTAAGAGTTTTGTTACATTATTTCATGACGTAAATAACTTGTCGATTACAATTTTCAAATCCAGTTTCAGTAGGATGACATAAAAGCAAATCCAACTGAATCCAAACAAATATGTACAAAATTTATTTATTTTATTTTATTTTCTACTCATCTTCTTAAAATCTTACGTAAATTGATCTAAAGATCAAAGTTAGTCGCCACGCACAAAAGTGAAAGGTTATGAAAGACTTCACATATCCGGTTGAGTATCAACACAAAAAAATTAAAGTAATGAAATCACTCAACTGAACGGAGGAACTAATATTTAAGACATCTTCAAGTCTGAAGAAGAAGGCTTCTCTCTTAAATTATTATTCCCGAAAGCCGGATGCTTTAATTTAGTTTGGATCCCAAAGCCCCAAAAATTATTGCATTCTCTCATAAATGTTTTTAGGATGAGCAATTAAACAAATATCCATCAACCGAATCTGTATGTATGTCTGCATAAAAGCAATCATACTTTGGGGTTGATATAAGGCTTGTATAATGCCCCTATAAATATTACCGCTGACAATCTTACTCGCTCATATATACATAGATACAAAAAAATATACTTTACAAGAACTCCATATTAATAACTTTCCCCCAACAATTAGGGATAAAGTAGTCTCCCTTCAAAGTAGTGCACCCGTTTAGTTATACGCACACAACTAGTCTAGCTCTATGACTCCTTATCAAATCCAACAGTTCCTTTGAAAAGAAGTTTTTCGTCACAGATAACTCGAGATCAGTACAGAAACGGCATGTGCGGAAAATTGTTTTTGCAACTTGCAACTTTTCCTATTTGCAAGGGTCATAAATTTTTTGCAATCGATAGTTGCGCAAATTGTATTGACAACTTACAACCAACTACAATTATCCCCGTGACTTGGAAATTTTGCGAGATTGCAAGTTTTAGATTAGAGTTTTATCGGAAAATGTCTATTTTCTCTTTATGTGCATATATCCAGTTTGAATTGCTTAGATTTGAGGTTGAAGGGTGATGTGCATGGTACACCAGATTGTCTATTACGTCAGAAGTGATTTAGTGAGGTGGATGGATCTATTTCTAAAGGATAAGTGATGACTTAAATACTCAAAACAGCTCTGACAATACTCGCCTGTGAAGACGACATCTAAAGTTCACGTATATAACCGATATAACTAATTTCAAATGTGTCTTGAAGCCTTCGAAATTTTCTATAGGTTGGGCGCCCACCTCTCAAGAAGTCAAAAAAATAATCAATCTGACTGTCACCGGGTGGAGGAAGGCAAAAACAGATTGAGCATATGGCTACTAGTTGTGGGTCGAATTTTCGAAGATACTCCAAGTTTTAGAATGAGTAGATTTGGAAATGGATAATCATCTTAATATAGTTAACATTAAGCTAAGGATCGTCACAGTCAAGGATACATTAACCAATGCAGGCTCTCTTTATTCACAGAAAAATAAAAATTCCACTAGAATTTCTATTCTGGACAACGTAGACTTTAATGTGGTATGGAAAGTGGCACAAGGTGCCCTTATCGCAACAAGAATAGGATGGTAAATTTTCAAGAGCCCGCAGTGTCTGAAAATGGCAAAAAGCAGGCCTTGAATCTGAAGCAGTTAATGCCATATGCAGTAGCAATAGTAGAACACTGCACCAAATGACTATGAACAAATATCCGAATAGCGTTCTACCAAGAAGAATTCGATAAGGTCTGAAAATAAAAGCTTGCTAAACAGCTGCAGTGGTGGAAGGGACACTCCTTCAGAGATCTTAATAGAATATTTTAGGACGTTTGGGAATAAAACAAAAAATTATGGCTTCATCATTGGAAGCAACAACGTGAAAGTCCAGATCAGTTCCCATATAAATAAATGGAGATGCGCATTTTTTCAGCTTGTTTGAATATAAAACTCCAGAGAAATCTCAATCCAGACAAAACTAAAGTCCTTCAGTTTCATTCTGAAATCCGGAAGATCATTCAATCCATAACTCGTTCTTTGTAGGCTTTTGTAAATAGGTCTCGATGTCCAAACGTAAAGTCCATAAGATTTCACTGGATAGTTCGAATATCAAACCAGGACCACTACATCTCGATCAGATTGTCCTCTATAAAGTAATGTAGAAAGACTTCACCTCAAACTCAAACAATCTCTGCTACACCGACATCAGAATGCTTATCAAGTGTATATCTACATATATCCTACCCTTCGTAGCTTATTGATATAACTAGAATAAGTGTGGGAGAAAAAGCAGAAAGTTTTAACTTATGTAACGAAAGAACATTTAACAACTTCTGCATAGAGGGTGCAGGTAAAAAACGGGAATTGGTAAAATTATTCTTTTGTCACAATGCTTTACAAAGATCAGTTCTGGATAATATAGGAGAAAACAGTAGTGCCCGCCATTTGATGATACAAGGGATGTGTTGTAGTTCTTTCTATACAATCGTTAATTGTTGGTGATCTCCTACGTGTACTATCTAACACTGTCAATGACATTAAAAAAAATGTAAATATCCTGACGGTCATTAGTTTATGTGGGATAAGACGATAGAATAATCTCCGATGAATATTGCCCTAAATATAGTCTACAAGTAGTTCGAGAAGATGTGTTTGAATGTCAATCCTGGTAAATTAATGATCAAACAATTCACATAGAAAAGAAAAAATATTGACTTGAGCTCCTTCCGCTATACATTTGTGTAGTAGTTGTAAAAATCGCGGTCGCTATGTAATGAAAAGCTGATATTATGTAGATACGAAAGCCATTTGGTATTAAACGTTGGTCGTAACGTTACCACATCGGTACATGGTGTACGCCATGTCGCAGAAGATGCGGAACTATCTAATTTAATCTCAATTCCTCGATCTTATATTGGAGTAGCTAACTTAGCTCAACTGCAAAGGTTAGTTGGGAGTAGCTTAAAGAAGCTCAACTCTTCAATTAGGTTGTAAGTAACCTACAAAAGCTCAACTCAACAAAATAAGAAGACTGATGTTACATGCATACGGGAAGTGCAGGATAATTTTGGGACAGATATGGAGAAGTCGCTTTTCTCCCTTCCGGAATTTATTTCGGTAAGCTCTTTGATTCTTATTGTCCGCGTCATTCTCTCGTGAAAGTACTAATTTGTTGCTAGATGAGCTTCAGTGTCTCGTTTTTGGAAAACAACAAAATATGTATTAAAGGAAGCCATATGAGAACTGTGTTGTTTAAGGCAGCTACATGCGTGGAGCTATATGAGAATTCTATTAGCTTCTGCAATTACTTATTGTGCTAGAAAAGTTTGTTACTTGTACATTTCAGAACGTGATTTTTATTAATGGTCATAGGAATTAAATTTGCCTGTGTTAAAAATATTTGAATAATGTTTTGTACAAGTGCATACACAAATATTTTCCAGGCAATATTTACTTTTTTTTTTTTGTAAAAATGCATACCCATAAAAAAATTCTACAATCACCGAAAATCTCCAACCATAGCGTCAGATATTTCCCAGTATATCCTGTCAAGAAACTAGGACATCCGTAAGACGTCCTCGGTACGCTTCCAGCGGGGATTTTACATTATTCAATGCATTAACTGTGCAACTGTGCCTAAGTACAACCACAGGAAATCCTGTGGGAAGGACATGGGATCTACCAGGGACATCCCAACCCCGGGCATTCGTCACTCCCAGGGATATCCTAAGTTGTTAACTGGGACCCGACGGGATTTCCTAAGGACAATTTATATATCCTAACAGGGCACATTTGTGCTGAGTGGGTATATCAGGATTGGTTTGTCTCTAGGAATATAGGACAAAATAACTTTTTTCGCTCAATACCTACCCCAGAACTAAGTAGTTTATTGAGTTTATTCTCTGTGCATCTCAGGGGCCATGGGGAGAACGAAATAAATAGGTTTTGGTCGAATAAGACTCAAAAGATCCAGAAATTCTATTCCCACCGCAAGGCCACCCCCAAAGTGTATTAAAAGATTTCTAAAAGGCCTAAAATTCAACTAGACTGTATGTATATGTTCGGGTCAATCAAGATCATATTGGTAGAAACTGTTGGACAACCATTGTGAAGAACACGATACTTAGCGTTGATGAGTGCTGATGTACAGAGCCTTTATCAACTTTATTATTTTTAGAAGAATTCAAAATCGATGTAGCCTTTTCCATAATATGTGAGACTTGTTTATTGAATGGAAGAAGTTTTTAGAATCTTAAAAATCAGATATTGGACGGAACAGCATCTTTGAAATTTTAAAATGATATTTTTCAGATGACATTTGCTGATATTCTTGGATTAATTCTGCTACATAAATTCTAATTTTGTAGTACTGTAGCGAATGCTATGTTATATTAAACTAGTGTTGATTGAGCAACGTGGTCCATGTATGTATGCTTTGATTTTTGAAGCAGGTTTTGTTTTTTAACAAAATCACTAGCGGTTTTAGAGTATCCTACTTTGTGTATTTATAGCCCTCTGAATGAAACAGAGCTTCATTGCGGCGCGAGCAGTTTTAGGTATATGGTGCAATTTTAATGCAAAAACACAATGAAGGGAAATTTCATCTAATATTCAATTTTTCACAGAGGTGCACTGATGTTGAATCCCGTTATCATAGCTATGAACTGGAAACAGTGCCTATTGCTTATACCCTGAAGAGATTAAAAATTTATTTGATAAAAATAGATTTTAAAATTATAACCAACTGTAAATCTTTGACTCTCACTTAAAACCAAAAGTTATTAAGTTCTCGTATCTCTCAATGGGCGTGGGAGATGCAAGATTTCAGTTTCAAAATTGAGTATAGGGTTTCAAACAGGATGCCACATGTTGCTTGTTTGAGTAGAAGCACTAATATTTTATTGATTGAGGATGACACATTTGAATTTGCTTTTGCTGCTGCACAAAAAAAGAGATTCTAAGCAATTGGAGCAACAAGTTATACAAACACATCATGAATCACTTTGTCATCTCGGTGTAGATCAATGCTGTGGCTATTTGAAAAAAAAAACGTATTAGATCTCCGATATTAAATTTATAATTAAAACTTATATTGCTTGAAATGCATCCTTCTTCAATCCCATCTCGAAAAATAGAAGATAACCTCCAACACATAACCAAAAGTGAAACTCCTTTTCAAGTATTACATATTGACCACCTAGGTCCAATTCCTTGCACGCGTACAATGAAGAAATACATACTACTCTAGACGGCTTCACAAAATTTGTGCAATTATATGTGATGAACAACACACAATCATCTGACCCTATTAAGTGCTTGGCATCACGTTTAAAAACATATAGTAGGCCCAGCAAGCTAGTTTCCGATCAGAGTTCAGGCTTCACTTCAAAACAATTTTCTGAATTTATCTGAAACAATTATGTTAAACAAATTAGAGTAGCAACAATGTCCCGTCAAACGAACGGTCAAGTGGAGCGCATCAACCGCACTATTATACCAATCTTGTCAAAAGAATGTGAGTCCAATAGTATTGGTAATTCGCATCAACTTCTTACAAAGGTAGAATTTGCCTTGAATATAAGATAAATCGTAGTAAAACAAAAGGGTGAAATTCACGATAAAGTGATAGAAGCCTTGAAGGAGAGCAAATGTAACAATATTCATAGAAATTTACCTAGAGTTAGAGAGGAAGCCTCCGAGAAAATTAAAGCAAATCAGAGATATAATAAGAAACCGCATAAATTTAAGGTAGGTGATCACGTTATGAGTAAAAATTTAGTCTTCACCCCAGGTATAAATAAAAATGCCTCCCTAAATATCGTGGTCTTTACGAAGTTATCCAAGTTTTTGAGTATGACAGGTATGTAATTGAAGACATTGAAGGCATGCAAGTTAGTAGAATACCTTACAAGGAGTAAGAATAATGGACCGCCGTTGAACTTAAGAGACCAGGCTGCAGGGGCGGATCCAGCTATTGGACGCAGGTGGCGCCCCTTCCACCTGAAAACCACTGAAAAATTGCCTTAGATCCTCTGAATTTTTTCTATTAAAATGATTCACATCTATTCTACTGCACCTTTTGTAAAAAGCGTAAAAATTTCTGAAAGCGTTCAATATGATACATTTAGGAACGCAGGCCCTAGCTAGCACCTTGGCCTTCGGTCATGGTTGTATAGGCTTCAACAAACAGAAAACAGGCAGCGCGAATACCTGTATATGAGCGGCGCTTTGCTCGTGGTGTTTGAAGCAGGACAGATCCTATTCATATTAACGCGATAGAAGGCTTGTTTTAATTGAAAACATCTTTGATGAGCCTTCCATTTAAAGACGGCTTCTTAGAATATTATCGGCGCGGCGTGACAAAACAAACGTTTAAAGAAACAATTATAATTCGTAATTGGAGAAATTCAGCGAAACTACACAACGGCGAACAAGTCATTGTGCATTGTTTTAGTGAGTGTGTTATTACATTTAAAGCAAGAGATTAATTTTTCAATATTTTTTTTTATTATTTCATAAAATGTAATATTTTTTATAGAATACTTAGTACAAACGTTAAATAAAAACAAAATAAATCGCAGATTGTGAAAATCTCTATCAGTATCCTAGAGAATTTGATTGGTCGGTCTGTTGCACATTTGAATTTAGTAAGTCTTGGACATGCGTGAATACATTTAGTATTTATACACCTGATCATAACAAGAAGAAAATCGTTCTTAGTTTAACGAAAAGTAAAACCAAGCAATAAAAGCGAAATAGTGTGCCTTTCGCACTTATCAATTGCATCCACGTCCAGAACTGAAACACTATTCAAAGAGAAAAATTTCATTTTGACCAGAATGTTAGAAACTTGGCAAGACGCAAAGACAGCAAAGACCAGGAACCTAGTCAAAACCATCAGGAGCAACCTCAGCAGTTCCTCTATCCCAATGAAGTGATTGTTGACTCCCTGAAAAAAATTAATATTTTGACAGTTAGATGCAGTTTAAATTCCCCTTTTCCACCCACTTCACATCTCCCTTGTAGATGTGTTGAAGAGCCAATACACATCCAGATTAACGTCTCAATTGCTGAAGGTTCTGATAGTTTCAAGCCCCCGTTAAATAAAACCTGTTACTCATTCTTGACTAAAGCTCTGAGAAAACTATTCTACTTGTCTTATTTGACAGGAAAATATCCATTTTCTTGGAAACTACCTCACACTCACCCTATTCCCAAGAAAGGTTTTAAAGGTTTTTGAATCTATAATTAACTCCAAATTAATGAAGTATCTAGAAACTAATCAAACTCACAACGATCGCCAATATGGCTTTTCTTTTTCTGACTTTTCTTATGGAACGTTCAAACCGTTGTCTTTCGATTTTGGTGAGTCCAAAATCGTTGCCCTAGATATTTCAAAGGCCTATCATAGTGTCTGGAATTCAGCCCTTTTAGCCAAACTTAAAGCACTTGGCCTCTGTCGTGTGTGTTCATCTGGTCGCCTAATACGGATTATATTAGATGGCGTTACAACTCAATCTCAGCCAATAAATTCCGGGGTGCCTCAGGGCTCCCTTTTCTCTCCATCTCTCTTCTCAATTTTCATTAATGATCTGCTTTTCCTTACTTTAAATCCCATCCCATGTTTTGCCGATGATAGTACCCTTGGTTTCGCTTACTGCTTTGACACTCTTGCGGATTACAGAGGAAATATCACATCTGTCAAACCAGATTGCATGGTTTGATTCTTGAATAACCACCTTGATAATATCCTCGCTTGGAACAAACCGAATCGCATCGAATTCAATGCATCTAAGTTACAAAGCTGTCGCATCTCTTTAAAACAAGATCATAATTTTACCACACAAGTTTCTTTTAATGGAACACTTCTTGACGATACACCGTCTTTCTGTATTCTTCACATTAATAAATAAATGTTAAGCTGAACAGATCACAACTTCACTGTTGCCAAATAAGCATCGAAATATCATGGATTTCTGACAAGGTGTAAGAAATATTTCAGCCCATCGATTCTGCCGCTCGTCTACAAGTCCTACATCAGACCTAGAATGGACTACAATTTCCATATGTAGGCCGGGGCTGGTCGCAGAGCCGTACATTAATTGGAAACTATCCAAAAGAGAGCCTTCACCTCATTGGCGATATGGCAAAAATTTGTCATATGGACTCACTCGTGCAACGCCGTAAAGCTAGTTGCGGTTCGCTCCTGTATTTCTACATGCATGGTCAAAGTTCTGATGAAATATCTAGTCTTATCTCAGATTCCTGCATGTAATTCTCGTACTGCAAGCCGCGCACATCCTTTTACCCTTCAAAAACTATCGGCCGTCGAGTAAAATTCCGAGATGATTTTTTTCCAGAACTGTGCGAACGTGGAACAGACTACCATCTTCTGTCTTTCCTCCGGCATGCAATCTGCGAAAGTTTAAGGGAGACATACATCGGCAGCTTCGCCACTCTATTCACGTTCCCTAATTCCTTTCTTTATCACCTTCTTCCCACGCTGTGCTTTGGGTCATAGTTCATAGGATATCTCTTGAGCTTGGC
This sequence comes from Dioctria linearis, assembly GCA_963930735.1. Lineage (NCBI taxonomy): Eukaryota > Metazoa > Arthropoda > Insecta > Diptera > Asilidae > Dioctria > Dioctria linearis. The sequence goes on from OZ005742.1 coordinate 221,197,001, forward strand.
CTAATAATATAAAAAACAAAAGAAGTCACACTTTCTGAACTTGCCGACGAAGTTATATATGTACAAAGTATGTCTTTCATCAGTTCTGTGACTGCTAGTTTAAATAAACGTAAATTTTTAATTCCTGTATTTTGCAAAGATGCAATTTATGATGATTCGTGAATTTGAATAAAATACATTTCCCTAGTTTTACTATCTAAAATGGATGATTGGGAAGTTTTACACTTCCACCATTTACAAACCAAAACAAAATTAATAATCTAACATCTCCTTTGACTTTCGGGAGTGACAAAGAACGCTGAGCAACTTTCTTCATTGCGAGTGATAGCCAGTTGCTAATCTGTTCGCTTGAACACTTTCTTCGTTTCGAATGGTAGCTAGCCACTTGCTAATCTGTTCGACTCGTATCTTTTAAATGATAAATTTTGTGCATTTTACATTTGCGAGTGGTGGCGAGTGCCTTCAAACTTTTGTTCAGTTTTCAGCATATACCATTTTTAAACACAAGTATCCTGGATCCGCCCTTTGCCTGGCTGTATATAATTTGTAATAGAACATGACGCATCTATTTATTCAGTTACATATGCTTATATAATTGTTGTGAATTTTAAACAATATTGCTTTTTTATATCTGCCTTTAGCTAAGACATCTAATGTTTAAAAGAGTTTAAAACAGAACAAAAGTTTTGATAATGTGTAAAGTAAGTGTGCCTATTTAGTACTGTAGATTTTAAAAATAATTGCAGTAGAAGTAAATTAGTATGTTTACATTGTTAACATTTTCTTGGTAATAGTTGCCTTTTGATATTTTTGATGTTACATTTATATGTGCAGTAAATATGAATGACAATATGATGATTACACTCTTATACTAAGGTGATTTCTTTTGCTTAATAATCAGATCGAAGGAAGGCAAAATTGTAGGCAAAATTGTAGGCATATTTGAAAATATTTGAGTAATTTTATGTAGGCATAATACCGATCTTATATTTCGAAATAGACTTGCATCAGAATTTCACGAACACTTGTTTTTTAACTATAACTATATACAACATATGTATATGTATGTAGTTCTCTTATAGTTATAATCTAGGATTGTAATCTGCATGGTCAGTCTATCGTCTAATCAATAAAGCCATCGCAGTAGGTCAAAGTATTGTGTTTAAACCGTTCTCCTGCAAAGTTACATTTTGTTGCTTACGTATCCCAGTTTGCCTTTCATGCGTCCTATGCGGTAGAAAAAAAAATATTGATGAACAAGTAAATGAAATAGAAATGAAATTCGCAGTGAAGAAGATTTTTTTTTTGTAGCAAATAATGCCATTTTTATTTCTTGTAATAATGTTTCCACAAAAAAAAATTGAATTTTTCAAAAGAAACTAAAATTCAACTTGAAAACAATATTATGCCTCACTTTGGGTTTGGTAGCACTCAAAACACCAGACCAGATTGAAATGTAGAGAAATGAATTCCTGTAGAAAAACAGCAAAAACCCAATGTTGTTAGAATCATAGTTTTCCATTTCCGTACTCTACTAGCAACATTCCATTCTTTTTCACAATTTCCAATCGAAGCGGCACCGAAACTTCCACTGTCATTCTTCCATCATTCGACAATAAGCAAACTTGGAATACAAATGAGGAGAAAATTTATGTTACATCGCTATCTTCGTGCAAGCAACATTTATAAACTGATTTTCCCCCTCATTTCTTACAAAAATCCCATTCTTTATCAACATAAATTTCCCATTTCAGCAGTTTAAGTCTAGAAATTCATATACGAAACGATAGCAACTTGTTGTGTTGCTTAACTTTGGACTTGAGTTGTTCTGTATCTGCTACTTGTTGTGTTTGACTGTGACCTGTTATTCATCTTGGATTCCATATCCATCGCGTTGGTGGCGGTTGGAGGTTGCTGTGTGTGCTGTTAGCTCAATTTCGGAAGTGTTTGAAATGTGGACGCGTTTCGTAGGCTCTGCAGGCGGACTACGACGATAGTGGGAAAAGTGTAATATTAAATGTGAAATTAATTTGCATTAAATCGAGTTTTACCGCTCGTTATCTTTTGATATTTATTGGTTAAATTGCCACAGGGAGAATTATTGTGAACAAATTGTTGAAATAAACGATACAAACTACAACAATCCGCGAATTCGTTTTTTTACTATTGCATCCGCAGAATTAATAGCTCGCAATCACAAGAGAAAACCAACATCAAGAACAGCGGCAACACCAGCAGCAGTGTATAAAGTGAATGCGAATAGCTGATGAAGACCAGCAAAGTTTAAAAATTATAACAACTACTAAAAGTTTACTGTTAGTACTTAGTTAGTACTTACATCTCTCAATAAAATAAAAAAATAAAAATAAATTCTTTAGGGGTGAAATGAAATCAACGAAATTTTTCCAATGGAGATGTGTGAAAAGTGTGAATATATAATAAAAAAATTGCTTCAATCGCAATACTCAACGAAGGTGTGTTCACGCGATCAAAAGATCGCGCTAAGGTGTGAGTCCCTTGCATATGACGCAGCTCGCAAGCAGGCAGAATTGTGAAAAATATAATTCTGTGTAATTGTGTGTACAATTTATAACAGTTAACGATATATATTTACATATGCTTACAACTTGAATGTATGCACGATCAACTTCCACTTACACCTGGTCATATCAAGTTCATCGCAACAATTTCATGATAGAGCTAGGTACCTGCCGCACAGTTTTTCGTCTTTTTTCCTTTTACGGTCAAGTTGTTAAGGCATAGCAGCGGAATTTTTGTTGGTGGTTTATTCCGCGCTCTTGACTGATTTCTTCTACATTTCATTTCATTTCTTTATTTGTTCCGTTTCATTTCAGTTATTAGCGGCCGGTATAATTATGCGAAGAGAAAACTGCGATTTTTAGTCTTTCTTTTGTACATGTTTCATTAACTAGAAAAGTTTTTCCTTTTTTTCTTGTTATTGTTGTTGCTGCTGTTGAAAAAATCCGTGAATTTCCCATGTTATCTACATACCAATCTACATAATTACGAAAACTGTAAAAATTTTAATCTTTCTTTTTCAACAGTTTATTGAACGTGCGATGTTTTTTGTTTTTTAATTAAAACGTGGAAAAACTGTTTTTTTTTCTTCTAAAGACGGTGATTTTTTGCAAAATTCTATTACAAAGTTGTTAATAATTACTTTTTTTGCTTTTTCTTCGTAGGATGTTGAGACAAAATAAACCATAATAGGAACAAAAAAATAATAATAATAATTAGTGCCAATATTGAATAGTGTAAAAGTGTTTTTTTTAATTAACTCGTATCCAAGCCCGTCGAATTCATTCCAGGAAAACGTAGTCTAATTAACAACGACTTCTAATAGAAAACGTTTCATTTTATAATGATATGCAAGACTATGGCAATGGAAAGACTTAAGATCTGGAAGCCCTTTTTCGTAGTGTATTTATTCAGCTTTCCAATAGGTATGTACACGTAGAAATTAATTGATTTGCAGAGTTAATATTTCTATCTTTAGTTTCAAATAAAATACAAAAAACAAATCCTTTAAATAGCCCATCAAGAATGATTTAAGATAAAAAGATAAAATAATTTTAAGGTCAAATCTACTAGTTCATTGCTCCTGTATTTACTTTTTTCTAATATTTTTTTATTAGAGCATCGGACCTCCTGATCACTGAGTGATGCTTACGATATCGTATAGCTTCCTGTTACCCACTTTTCAGCTTCGTCTTAGATCTAACCCTCGTCACTTGCTCGGAGAGTCTGATAGACCACACTTGGATACTCTTTGACGTTACTGGTTAATACAGCCAAGCGCTGTAGCGATCAAGTAGATTGGGCCCGTTATAAGGACGGCTTAAGATCTTTTAAGAAGGCTCTAAGACAAGCAAAGAGGAATTTCTGCGAGTCAATAGAGTCAAATACAGAAGCAGCCAGGCTTCGGAGGGTACTTGCTAAAGACCATAGTACTCCGTCCTTCATTAAAGGGGAAAACGGTGTCTGGACAACTACAAACGAGGAACTGTTAAATGCACTTTTCGACGCCCACTTTCCTGACACCGGGGAGATGGGCCCGATGGTGTCGAGTTCTGCAGAACGGTACCCACACTACGGAATGGAAGATTTGATCACCTCCATAGTAAGCGAGAAAGCTATAAGATGGGCGGTCTATCCTTCTAACACTGTTAAGACGTCACGGGTGGATGGACTGAGTCACATTATGCTTCACAAGGCACTAAGGTACATAATTAAAAGGCTAGTGCCGTGTTTTAAAAGCTGCGCCTGAAGATTCGGCCTAGGCAAGGCCCTGGCAGGAGGTGCGGGATTCCTCAGTCTCAGTCTGTCCTCCTTTATGCTAAAGTTCTTGGAGAGACTAATAGAGGTACACATAAAAAGTGTATGGCAGGGCGGTAGTTATAGCCAGCATGCCAATTCAAAAGGAAAATCGGTAGAGTCGGCACTATATGCAGTGGTGTCCGTTGTTAAGAAATCCCAAGAATTTGAAGAATACACTCCGGCTGCTTTTCTGGAGATTGCGGGGCTTTCAATAACGTGAAGACGGAGGTTATATATAATCGACTGAGAAGGGTGGATAAGGGTCTCTGTGACTGGATCAATTCTATGCTTCACAGCAGAAAAATTACCTCCTGCTCAGGTGACGCGATTGTGAGAAGAGCCGTCTGTGGAGGTTCACCTCAGAGTTGGTGCTATCACCACTCCTGTGGCTACTGCTAATGAATGAAATCCTCATCAAGTTAGAGAGAGATAGCTTTAAGGCAGTTGCCTACTCAAAATTTCTCTCTAGAAAAACCCCTCGAAGTCGAAGCTGGTCCTTTTTACAAGAAGGAGGTGGGTTCAAAGTTTCATATTTCCAATATTGGGTGGAGAGGATCTTACTGTCTCTAGCGAAGCAAAGAATCTGGGAATCATAATCGATTCCAAGCTGGGCTGGAAGATTAACTTGGAGCAACGTGTTAAAAAGGCTATTGTGGCCTTCTACACGTGCAAGAGAGTTTTTGGTGGTAACTGGCGACTAAAACTCAGGGTGGTACAGTGGATGTACACAGAAATAGTTCTGCAGATCCTCTGCTACGGTTTGCTGTATGGTTTGGTGGACGGCACTGACGAGGAAATGTAACCTGGATGTGCTTTCAAAAATCCAGAGGGTCGCTTGCTTGGGAATAGCGTGGTGGTTGCTCACCACGCCCACAGTAGCACCAGAGGTCATAACAGATTTAGTCCCGCTAGATTCCGACTGCAGGATTGTAGCGGCAATTAGCGCTGTAGCGGGACGGAGAGGGGTTTTGGGCATTTCAATATACTCCGGAAGATAGACTGCAGTGACTGCCGGAAACAAACTGACTATCAAATACTTTTCCTAACATTTGGTAGGGGTGTCAATGTATTGATGCCAACCAGAGGCTGGATTCTGATAAAATTATAATGACAATGACTTCGTGACTTTTCTTCGAAAATGCGAGTCTTGTACCATGACTTCAGTCATAAAAAGTGACATTTAGCGTTAAAATTTGACCTATTTTCGAAAGGCAGCTTCCTAAGAAGCTGGGTGACATGACAAATGACTTGAACCAATCCTACTGAACTATTTCAAACTTTTTTTTTTTTTATATACTTCTGTTTAATGTAGTTTCGATCTTTATATTGGCAATTTTTTTAGCATCATATGCGATTACAAACTTCTTCTACGCATCTAGAATCTGAAGTCTGTGACATGTCTAACAGAAAATCTTCACCTTCACATGAAAATTTACTCCATTACTGTCTTTTTAGGAATATATTAAATTAGCCCACAATTGTCAAATTATCACTGCTATAATTTAAGGTACATGTCATATCACCCAACAATTAGAATTCCAGGATGGGAAGGAGATGGTGGTAAAATCAGATATTTCTGTTTTTATGCATGGATCCAACACGGGAAAAACGTACTTTGTTATGCTGATGCTGCCAAAATTGTTCGTATAATTTCGAATGAAAATGACTGCGCCCTTCTATATTTCCATTTCGACATTTCTCACGATTGCTATTCTATTAATCTTCTAGCTTTGAGTATTAGTAAGTGAACTACAATATTCTTCTCTAAAAAAGAGTGTCCCCCCTATTTCGATTATTCTTCAGATGAAAATTTATTGATTAGTCCTGACAGAGCTTAAAATTTGGGACCCATTTCAACTCACGATTCTCTTTAGAGGATCACATTGCCTCGATAGTAAACAAGACTAACGGTGTCTTAGGTTTTGTGAGACGATGGTCAGTTTTGGAGTACGTTCGTGCTGTCTGTGCTCATTTTTTGGGCGGTGCATATTACTCGTATTGAGATTGTTCAATGAAGATTCCTTAGGTTTCCTCTTCGTAAGTTTCCTTGGAGCGCTCCCATTTTTCTTAATCTATTTTCTTTAGACACTCTAGATGAAAAACGTAAGTGTTCCACAGTCGCTTTCGGGTGGGATATTTTACAGTGAGTTATTAGCTCCCTTCAGCTTCTGTCTCCGCTTGGTATTTCAACTCCTCCCCGCTCCCTTCGGTATCATGGCTTTTCAGAGTTCCTCATTACAGCACTAATTACGGTATGCATGAGCCGATATCTGTGATATCTCGTATTTCTAATAGCGCTCATTCCGAATGCATTGATTTTAATTTGACTAAATCCCAAATCAAGAGTCTTCTAAGAAAGTTGTTAGGTTTTTTTGTATATATTTTATACTTTGTTGTACATTTTTATACCCTAGATGAAATCTAAAGGGGTATACTAAGTTTGTCATTCCGTTTGTAACACCTCGAAATAATGATGGTAGAGCAAAATGGATTGGACACCCATGCATAATATTAAAAGTTATTTTGATTTTTGCATGTCCGTCCGTCCGTCCGTCCGTCCGTGCGCACGTTAACTCGAGAACGCGTACACTTAGAGAGCTGAAATTTTGTACACGGACTTTAAAAAAAAAAGTAAAATTAAGTTCGAAAATGAGACAAATCGGGCAACTCCTTCGTGGGGTTGCCATACAAAAATTTCGTTTTCCGTTATATATTTGAACACTGCCTGAGAACGAGTCGACGTAGAGAGCTGAAATTTGGTAGGTGGTGTTTTTATTGTACTAGCAAATACAATTTCAAAAATGGACTAAATCGGGCAACCCATTCTTGGTGTTGCCATATAAAAAATAGGTTTTTTAGGTATACTGTGAAAACGATCAGTCCAAGACATTTTTATTGTACTAAAAACTTCTTCAGAATAAGAAATCCTATAAAATTGGTTATAATCATTTTTTCCACTGCAAAAATTCAAAATTGCTCAAATGGGTACCCATACCAAATTTCATACGGGCATTCATCTAGGGTATCATAAGAATTGGTCTTAGACCAATTCTAGCTTTTTCACTTTTTATTAGTTAAATTTGGTATTTCTAACAATTATTTTTAGGTTATGGAGTAGTCAAACTTTGATGAACCTGAATTGATTAAACTTGCCATAAATATTTTGAGTGTCTTTCTGAGGTGACTATATCCTAGGGAAGCATTTAATTATATACCCACCCCTCAATTTACGCGAAATTCCGTTCCACGAGGATTTTTCTTTTTACTCGAATGAAAATCGCAAAAGAAATATGTAATTTTCACATAAGTAGCTTGAAAAAATAATTATAACATTTCAGAAAGCAAAAGAAAATTTTATTCGGTGTCACTATCGCTACTATATAATTTAAAACAATCAACCTTTTCTTTTTAACTGGCAGAATCTCATCATATTTATCGATTAAAATATTTAGAGCTTCAACTACTTATTTGTTCGGAAGATTTTTTCGCAATATTTTCTGCTAGGAAGTTTTCGTAAATTTGCTGATATTCACTACAACATTTTATTAAATTTTGTCGAAATTTTCAGGACCAGTGAATGTTTGGTTCAATACCTACCTATAACGGCACTTTCCAATTTTTGGAAAGAGCTTTACAAAGATTTTCTATGAAGTGAATGAAACTCTAGCTTCGTAGTCACTGTTACATTCATCAGTAGGTTGGGCTTCAGATATGATATTAATAAATTCAATATAGGTTAACTCACAATCTGCTAGTAAATAATTAATGTCATACTCGCTTGCATTGCCAAAGGCTTTGCATTTTTTTTTGAACCCTTTTGATAAAGTAATGAAATTGGATATTCCTTCTTCAGTTGTCAGAACAGTATTGCCGGGTGCAAATAATTGTGGTCCTCCAACACCCATTTATAGTTAAATGTTTTACATCACCTAAAGCCAAAGCTATATTCTTAACACAATTTAAAATATTATATTTATTAAAAATATCATTAAAAGTATTTTTAATGTAATTAATTTTGAAGGTTGTAATTATTCCTTGGTCTAAAGACTGGATCAAAGCACTTGCAATTTGGTGAAAAAAATTACTTTCACGTTTGGATGCTCTAAGTTCCGTGGATAGCACGATGCATTATCTAATATAAAAGTATTTTGATAGTAAGACCTTTTTTCTTCATGTCGGTAGTTTTCTCTTTTTAGAAAAAAAAAACATCTGTGAGACCAATTCCGAAATACCTCAGTAGTCGTCCTTGCCTTTTTATTTGCCATCCAATGTACGGGTAGATCATTTAAGTCTCTTCGTTTCATTGCTCTCGGTCGAATAGCTCAATTTGCGAGTAAAGGCAAGGTAAACCTAATGACAAGTAAGGAAGCAGGCGAGATTTCCGAGTGTTTTTCATTTAAAATGCACACAAAATGAGAATTTTTTTTGAGAGGAATTTTACATCTCCTTTCAGCATCTGAGCCAAAGTGAAATTTATCTTTTTCTTAAAAATGGGAGGTAGTGTGACCTGATGTACTTTACTATGAACAGGTTGAAGGGATTTTGAGGGATTTAATAAGATTTTGTCGTTCGGGTGGTAATCCTACGTTCTCTCGATTTTTGTTTTTAACTCGTTGTCTCAGTTGCAATACAATAGTGCATAGCCAAGTTCTTTTCCTCCATTAATGCAAAAAACGAAAGTATATGAAATTTCTTGTTTCATTCTAAAAAACACCAGAAATTTTCCAATTTTGCTCTACAGCTTCTTAACTTGTCATTAGGTTAACTTTGGTAAAGGTTTCATCTGGTGATTCTCTGATGCGTTACAGCAAAATAGCAATGTTACATGATCCTTTTTTAACATAAGGTCAAAAGTTCTGTCGGGATCTTCTTTGAAAAAATGCAGTACCATCGGTATTGTATACCTGATCCGGAACATATCCATTTTCTTAGTAAATTTTTATGAAAATTCTTCAGCTGCAACTTTGTCAAAAGACGCAGCTTCACCTTTGAATTTATGGTTCCGTAATGAAAATCTTTTTCTGAAGTTTTGAAACCATCCGTTACAAGCCGAAAAATTTCGTATTTTATCATGAACCTTGCTTGCTCTTTTAACCTATATAAAATATGCACAGCTTTTTCCCTTATCATTAAACTATTCATGGGTATTTTTTTTTTGTTGTACATGTTGTCGTCCATCCAAATAATCGGTGTTTTCTCCATATTTTCTAATAGAGGTTTCCTTGTATACGGTGAACTTGATAAGGTTCCAGAGACCACACTACTCCTAATATTTTCCTTACTTTTATTCAGTGTTCGCACAGAAGATTCATTAATTCCAAATGCCTTAGCAATCGCTGTGGGCTTTCTCCTTCTTCAAGTCTACCCAAATTTGGTATTTTCATATCTAAAGACATCGATGTTCTTGTTCTTCTTGTTATTACACGTTTGTTTAACATCTCGGGATAAAAGTGCATTATAAGTTATAATTTTAAACAGTATGGTAGAACGTTGCTTACTTACTGTGCACTAAATAATATATAATATAACTTCTGAATGCTTAAATAATATATTGCTCTATATCAATGCTTTTCTATGCAAATACACAAATGATGACTAGAACAATGTAATGCACTTTTGTACTTAACCATATAGAACTAACGCATTTAAGTATGGCTAAATGATCATAACCAGCTTTTAGAAAACACACCCTGAGTTTTCTTATCGCTGTTAGTATAAACACTTGTTATGGTCTTTTAAAGCTTCTAGGAAAGTATATTTTCTGGCTGGTTAAATTCAGATAGCGTAAATTAAGATCAACCTCCTTTAGTCCTTCGAAGGGGACATAGGTCGGAAACGGTTCCTCTCCATGGGGCCCTATGCTTCGTACAACAGCTTTTAGCTCACTCCAGATCTACTAATTATTGCTGGTTCTGTGCCCTTCCCTTCATGTAATTCTTGGTTATACGGTGAATTCCTTGTGGGTTTCAATCTGGGTTATTGTTATCACATCCTAGTTTGTGGCCAATTCAATTTCATTTTCATCTTATTTCCTCGTCGATCATTCCCAGGTTTGAATAAGCCTCTAAAGTTCTTCATTTAATACTCAATCTCTCGGCGAAGACACCTATTGGCAAAGGATTGCGTGTTATGCATTGGGTAGGTAGCCTTCCGCGGCTCGCAACAATATAGCAGTAGGTTTTCCCACTAGAGTTGAAGAGCCGTAGCATTATTTTAACGGAAATTACACTGGAATTTCATATCCGAAACAGCTGGGAAAATCCTCTTCTATATTCCATCAGATTCCATAATTATGCATAGGACTTTCGAAGGTGGAACTGCTATTAATCCTCATTTCTTTAATTTTCGCTGGATTAAGTCTCAATCATACCAGATGGACTATTACTTTTTGCTGTAAAATTTTTTAATATGATGTTAAGGTCCTGGTGTCGACGGGTCAGAAAGCAATGTCATCAGCAAAATCTTATTTGGTTAGACGGTCATTCAATCCCCATTCTCTGAGTATTATTCTAGTCCCACATAAAAGTTTTGGCCTAACGAAAAGAGTTTTAAGTAAGAGGAAATAAATATTAGATGACAGAATTTATCTGGATATACCTACTAACCATTAGTATGAACTTACCAGCAATACCTTGTCAGTTTCATCATAGAAACATTGATATTAAACCAATTCCCAGAGAATAGGATGCATCTACATAATCGCTCAAATTATACGTCTATATTTCTCACTATTCCTAACTTTATTCCACCATTTTTATAGAGAATTTCTCCCTATTTCTTTTTCGCAAATATACTTTATAGCCGTAAGACCTACAAGAACGAAGATATTCACAAAATATCGAAAGGAGGTAATTTTTTTCCTCGGTTCTGTGCTGTCACAAATTATGTGGACAACCGAGTTCCGAAGACTTTTCACACATTATTTGGAGAGGTGATACCAATTTATAGCTTGGTTGGACTTTTTCCGAAGTGAAATCCTAAAGTTCCTGGACTATAATACTTTTTAGTGAGTTACAGTCTACTATAGACCAGAAATCTCCACCAAAAATGAATTAAAAAATAAAATAATTTTTTGAGTAAATTGTTTAGTCCGGTGGCGCACGATGATATACACTCGATACACCGTACTAGAAACTGGTTTTTTTAGCACTATTTTAGAATATTTTCGGGTATAGCCCAATTTAGAGCAGAGGGTTAGACTCAGATGATAGAGAATTTGTGTGCATATAGATCATACGGAAATGATGAATTTTCTTTGTCTTCTTTGCTTCAGGAACATGTGTCAACCGTGTGTAAACTACGTGTACTATGGGCTGATACACATTCGATACAAAAACTAGTTTTACGTCATGTCTAGTATCGAGTGTGTGTCAGGGGACTTATGAATTATTTTATTGTTATTTATCCGGTCAATATGGGCACAACTCTTGTTTAAAACTTAAAAATGAAAATTGTCAAGTAAATTCTGAAGGAAAACAAAATTCATTCTTGACACATCTATTCAACTCAAACTTATTTTAACAGTTGTCATCCTCATCGGCCCATCCAACTCCTTTCGACCAAGTCAAGTCAAGTCAAGTGTGTTTCGCGCACTTTCTTCTCGGAGTTGTCGTCGTTTTCCTCGATGTAACCTTTTTTATACTTGGGGCTCATCACCTATTTGGTGACGTCGTTTGTTTTCTTTTTGATTGTTGTCCTTAGTATTCCTTGAAACTTTTCGTTTCGTTGTCGTTTTTTTTTCCTTTACGGGTGATGCGCTAAATCAGCCATACTGTATGTAGTTCTCTCTTTGGAGTTATTTGTTAATGGGAGGACGGGAGAAGGAGAAAGGCAAGGATAGGATGTGGATTATTGGGAGAGTTTAGAAATCGTGTACTTCAGAAACATTCTCTAAGTAAAGGTGGCTGAATTGTGATTACCCGCGATAGTAATTACCTTTATGGTCGTAAAAACTTATTCTACCATCATGTCGACGGTAGATTTTTCTAGCCTCGCGCTTTATTAGGAGAAGGGGTGAAAGGTATTGAAAGTCCTCCGGTATGAAGAGGTCCGGCAAACTGTTTATGATTAGGTTAGGTTGAGTTGGCACTCTGGCTAGTTGCTTCTCGGCAAGTTCGAATAAATATTCCTTGATGGGGTGCCACTGGCCGCCTCGTAAACTACTTCGTTACGAAAGTATTTTTCGTTGGGTCTCCTATGGAGCCCTGTGCAAGCTCTATGTATCTTCCTTTCAAGTTTGCTAAGGCGTTCTCTATAAGTGTGAGTAATCGAGTGCCATTTAGGAAAGCAGTAAGTGATTACAGATCTTATAAGTTGCTTGTATAGCAGAATTTTGGTCTTCGTTGAGAGTCCGTCCCTGACGTGGATTTTTAGGCTGAGCAGGTTGTAAGCGATATTGGCTTTGTTAATGGTCGCCTTCGCGTGATAATTGAACTTAAAGAGTTCCTGAAAGCTCACACCTAGGTACTTGGCCTTTTCTGTGGGTTTAATGATTCCAGAGTTGTAAATAGCCTCTATGAATTTGGATTTGGATGTTTCCCGGTTTCGTCCAATTGAAGGTTTCCAAATGCAAATTACCTCAGATTTTTGAACATTTATTTTTATCCCCCACTTTTTATGATAGGAGTCCACCTTATTTAGGTGAAGGTTGACTTTGTTTATAGCCAAATGCGGGCAACGAGATTGAGCGTAAGTAAGGGAGTCGTCTGCATAGAGAAGTGTTGTCCCATTTTCGTTTGGAGGTTGGTCTGAAGTGTACAGCTTGAAGAGTATCGGACCTAGGATAGCGCCCTGCGGAACGCCTGCTTCAATTGCCTTGAGTGGTGATTTGGGGCTTTATAGTTCCACATAGAATTTCCTAGAAGTTAGCAAACTGTATATAAGCCTATTGAGGTGTGGAGGGAAACCGGACTGGTTTAGCTTGAAGATGATTCCTGCTGTCCGAACCGAGTAGAAACCTTTTTCGACATCAAGAAAGCAACCTACAGTGCACTCATTCCTATTTAGAGCTCTGCTTGCATCTGTGTGGAATGTTAGCAGGGGGTGAAATGTGGCGTGCTGGGGCTTGAGGCCGAATTGTGACTCTTGGTGTATATTTTTGTCTTCACAGGTATTTATGACCTGTTGTTTGATGACTTTTTCCAATAGTTTTCCCAGATTTGAGATTAAGGAGATTGGTCTGAAATCCTCGATGTCTTTCGACGAAGATTTCTTATGTATTGGGAAGATGCGTGAGATTTTGCACATTTCCGGAAAGTAGAAGTTGTTGATTCAATTATTGAAGATGGTTGCTAGAAAGTCGAAAGCTATAGGCGGTAGCTTTTTTATAATTGCATTTGAGATTTTGTCAGGGCCGCTTGATTTTTTTGAGTTTGTTGTCTTTGTTAAGACGAAGAGTTATAGTTCGTCGCAGAATAGTTTAGTTTGCTCGCTAATATTAAATACCTACAAGCATTTTTCTTGAAATAATACAGACTGATAGGCCGCATTTTGTGAGTTCAGGGATCTTTGATATATGCGGTTCAAGATCTTCCGTAGTTTTTGTCTGTATTTGTACACGCTTTGGAGGCTCGTCGGTAGATTTTTGTAGCTATAGTTCTTTGTAGGAGCTTCTCGCGAAAAGTGGTCGATATTGCTCTGTAAAAAATTTGTAAACAGTTCAATTTGCGAGTTTATCTCATCATTTGAAAGGTTTCTATTATTGGCTGGGGGTTTCCTTGGTAGGGCATCGTCAACCTATCTTGAAACTCATTCCAATTAATATCTGTCAGGGTAGGCGTGGTGGGCAGATTCATTGTTAATATGTTTACCGGACGGGTAGGTTTAATTGTTAGATCTACTGCTAAGTGGTCGGAGGGAGCATGAAGTGTGCTGCAATTGTAGTAAGCGATTTGCGGGAGAAGGTTTATGAAACTTGATGAAACGAGATAGAAGTCAATGTATGAGCCTGATCAGGGGTAAGTTGGTGAGACCACAATGAGGTCATGACTATCCTGGTTTTTGTTAAGCCAATTTGCTATGGTTTTGCCTGAGCCGTTTTCTCGTGTATCATTCCACATTGAGTTCCTGGCATTGAAATCTCCTCCAATGACTGGGTAGGTGTAGTTTGTGGAGAGGTTATTTAAGAATTTCAGGTTTCTTTTAATCTGAGCGGCCTGTGCTCCGCATCTGTCGTGTATTGAAATGAGGAATAAAGTTTCCTGAGAAGCTAGGCAGACTTACTGCCGCACATTCCATATTACAGAGTGGGTTGAGCTGAACTTGCTCACACCTTAGCCCATCCCGTATTAGGACTGCTGTTGTGAGGGTTGATTCTGTTTTGTCGGTGCCCTTTCGACCAACAGCAACAGCCCTATTTATGAGAAGTCTGCAATCTGTTCCGGTGTCACGAAGCAAAGCTTGAGGATATCGAAATGTCTCGTTTTCGCAAAAAGTACTGGCTCTACAGCTTCTGAAGAAGAATCTTTATTTCTTCAAGAAAACATTTATAAAGAGCATAGCCAGACAGTTATGAAATATGATGAGCCAAAACTTTCGGGAAAACTATTACCCAAGCATGAGACAGACGTTTGCACTTGCTGATGATAGCCCCAAAGTAGTCGTACCTAAGTTGTATATAGACAAAATGAAAGATCTTTTTCTTGTTTTTTAAACGGGTTGATGAAGAATGGCTTTCCAATAATTTTAGATTTTATTACTTAGCATCCCAAAGTTGGTCTAATTTACACATCCTTCTTAAAACGACAAGTTTCCAAGCTTGAAATTATCAGCTGATTTCATAGCGCTGTGTACTGCTGCGTAAGAAATCGTGATTTTCATCGGTTCAGTTTAAATTTTTTTATAGTTTTTGTTAAATAAGGCCATATAGTAGTCATAATTGTGTCCTCAAAACAGCATCGTGATCAAAAACTTCATAAGTTTCTTCCCGCAATACTCACATTGGTGCCTGGAGACGCGACGGCTGCTGAGAGCAGCTAAAATGCCATTTTTGCATGGGATTTTACTAAAGCATTTGTCTTAATAATCTTGATACACTTTAATTACTAAGCTGCGTTCGCTTGCCATTTTCAAGTTTGGTGTAGTCCGGAATTACATTGAAATACCTACGCCAACCCATTGACTTGTAGTATAGATGGCCACGTTATGTTATCTATGCCTGTAGTATGTATACTGTTCTTGTAGTAAGGTGTACTCTAAATCGAATTATTACCTACAATAAGGAATTTGCTTGCTTGTTATTATGTGTAATTTTTCTGCTTTATCGAGAGGAGAAAAGAAGATAATTTCACAAATAATCATTTTTTTAAGCTTTTAAGAAAGCAACGATAAACAAGTGCGGTGTAGTTTCCTAGCGAAAAAAAAACGTTTAAAGACGAGTGCAACAGCTCTTCTTCGGTAGCTCTGAGCGCTTTCCCATAGTATCCTCGTTAATATCCTTTCAACGTGACGTGAGCATATTATCAGAGGGAAAAGTTCACCTGTACTTTCTAGGGAACTACTTTTAGAGAGCTTAAAAAGCTATACTCAAGACTTTATTCAACCTGTAACCTGTTAAAAGTTTATTGATTAAACGAAACCATACACTTAAACTGACTAATTACTCAAGAATGAAAATCCTTCTACGCGTTCCGATCCATCAGTCATATTCTTTCATATAACTATGATTGATGAATAAGGCTTAAATCAGTGAATAGATCTGCTTCCGAAAAGATTCCGTCCTTTGATTATGCAAAAAGGGCGACTCGAAAAAGATATTTTCAGGCTATGGAGTGGAAGCGTGACCCTATAAAAGCGCTTGTCATATTTCTAGATATAACAAAAAAATATAAAAAATTGTAATACAGTGTTAGTAATTGACTGAGTGTTGGGTGAATAGAATATATTTAACCATTCCATCTCGATTGTCACAATATTTATTTTTACACTTATTCGTTTGCTGGGGCAGCACTGAATAAAACAATTGATTTCTGGTGCTCGTGTAGAATTTCCTTAGGCAGATTTGAGGTTACAATTCGTCTTAAGCGAGATTGATGGGCTATTAGGGTTGGCTATGAGAATACTTACTTGTACTTGCAGCTCACTTTCATACCACTGCAAAAATATAATTCTCAATGAGCGGTTCAAAATCATTCCCACATTTAATCGTCATAACAAATTTGTTGCCTGTTGTATATTTTCTTGATATCATATCAACACCAGTGGATAATCGTAAATTTTTTTTTATTTATTTAATGCGAAAAGGATTTTAGCACCTAACACGTGGTTCTTTTTTACTATCACTAAATATGTATAACTGAATCAAAACTTCTTCGTCTAATGTCCATAAAACGGAAAGAGAAGGAATATATACCCTTTTTCGCCTTGAATTATAATCGATTTACTGCCAAAATGAATTAAAGTGAAAATGCTCAGTTGTTCGAAAAATCATTGCTCTGTTAAGATTATGCAAAAATAGAACGAAAATTGGCAGTAATTGATTTCCGTGCAACAACACATAACTATACCCAATTATGCAAAGCATCAAACACTTTCAAAAATGCCTTTCTAATTTTGAAACAGATTCTAAAAGTGCGTGCGTTTATTTTTGTTATTTATATTTTTGTTTCTTGAAGAAACATTTTTTTTTTTCGTAATCTAAGAAATAATGTTGCAAGTGTTATACGATTTTAGAATCCTTATTAAATGCGTCAACTTTTAAATATACTTGCCAAACTGGCGTAGTACATCTTTTTTTCAGTACAGTCAGTTAAAGTTTGGTAAAGTATTAATTTTCTAACTCATATAGATCCAGATGAAAGGCAGTTCTTGTAGTTTTGCTGGCATACATACATTCGTGTATTATTATTAACCACAATTTGGCCATAATTTTAATTTTTTTTTGTATTTTGTTTTTACTAAATTTAAATATCACATGGGACGTAAATGAAATTTTATAATGACACTAAGAAATTTGTGGAAATAATCTTTTAAGACACTTTCACAAAATCATAGCCATTAAAGATGAAAATTTTATTGCTTACCAGAAATTTATATATGACTTCCACATTCGTCATTTAAATTAGCGGCAAAAGCATGCTCACGATTATATCTTTAGAAAATATGCTGTTTGGGTGGCGCATATAACAAGAACAGAGCAGCCATTATGGAGCAAGTACATAAATGGATGCGCTTCTATCCATTTTTGTCTTATGCGGACAGAAATATCTTTGTGGATGTAAATTTTCTGCTTTGAGTCTTGTAACCTTGAGTTTCAACAGTGTTTTGTACAACATAGCATGGGACAACTTCGCGGTAAACTGATGGTGAGGCAGAAGAAAAAAAGAAAACTTATTTGAATACCTTTAAAGCATTTAATGAGCAGATGTAAATATTATCTCTTACTTGTCTAATGATACATAATGGCATTAGTTTCCTCAATTGACGTTTGGATAAATCATAAGCTACGTATTTAAGTTAGACTAATTCTAGTAGGTAACAATATAATACAGTAAAATATCTAATTGACTGGGGATTAAATGTGATTGGACAAGACTTTTGTATTGGCATTCAAATTTGAGTTGACATAATCTGGAGATGTCTAAGGAAACGGTAAAATAATCTCTCGCAATTACTTGTTTTGAAGGCACTTTGTTTCTTGGTAATAGTATAGAATTTATTGTGTAATGTTACCAAAAGTTACTTATCTAGTTTTAGTACTGACAAACTACCAGTTTTTATATATAAGAAAACCAGGTATAAAATAAGAAGTTTCCACCAAGAATTGAACTCTAAGGAACTCCAACTCAACAGACCTGATAACTAACAACGCAGCAGAAGTCAACAGAAATAAGGTCAATGTTATTTCACTTCATTGAGGGCATTGATCAGATGACTTTTGCAGGAGTGGTTATACAAACATTTTCAACTGCCTTAGAAAATTCTAACATGACGAATATTAGACCTAAATTTTGGCATTGCGTAAGATTCAAAATAATACGGGACTAGACATTACGTTAATATGTATAACTAGCTCAAGTTGCCTGTTCTTAGAACGTGATACTCTCTTAAGTTTGTAAATTATTTTTATTTTTTTTATTTTTTAATATTTTTTTATTTTTTAAATATATTGTTCATAAAAATGCATGCTGGGATTCGTCCGCGTTACAGAGTCTGGGCTTTTCTGCATAATTATTATAAGCACAACTTTAACCATTAAGTATCTAACTTAGGGCAACTTGTACACACTCAAAAATAAAATACTCTTTAATTTTTTGTAATTTTTTTGAACTGTTTGTAGAGTAGTAACCACCTTCATAAATAAAATTAAAGTAGCTCAAAGAAATTGAGGACCTTGTAAGTGTAAACGGTTGTCAGTCTATGATTGATGGAGGGTTGCAAAAAAAGACTAAGACAAACACTGAGGTTGAGGTTTATCTTCATTAGGATTGAACTCTTTATTCTCAAAAACTAATCTAGAATATTTGAATTAATTTTCACATGACTTGTAATTCCCAGCCAATTAGATTAAATTAAACAACATAAAAAATATACATGTTAATGTTAAAAGTAACCGACGCGTGAAACTAATAACATCGAAGAACTTAGACCTTAACACGCTCTTTAATTCCGATCGTATGGACTATGTGACCCTAGGTGCCATTATCAGGGTCAAAGAATATACTCAATAATCTCATTCCTCTTTTCGAAATAGCGCCAATTGAATTCTATAGACCCTTACAGTTATCTACTAGCTACTGAACTACATGTTTTTATTTGAGCGACTTTTAAAGGTATCGATTGTGACAGATTTAACTTAATAATTCTTATTTTTTCGTCTCAACTCCTAACCCATGATACAAAGATAAGTACGTATGGCCGATTTGAAAGGAATTTTGTGTGTTGCTACATCATGCTACATTTGTTCTGAGTTTTTCTGATTTTATTGACTGAAATACGTGTTGAATATTATACTAAAATATATAATAAAACATTAGTTTCGTCGTTTAAATCACTTCTCGAAAAGTAATTATGTGCTAGTGGGAAAGCAAAGAAATTTTCAAACAGGTAGATATTTTTTTTCACTTTGATAAGGACGATTAAAATTGAGACGAACAAATTTCTAACATTTGTCGCCAAAGGAGGCAAGCAAACAATTGACTGATAATTCGGCTATACCTTGTTAGGCAGGCCGCACACTGCACAATCACCGACTGTAATCGGTGACTAAAAAGTCAGTTGATTTTGCTCGTTACACGCAACAGCGTTCGGTACCGCAAACGGCTCTATTATATGTCATTCAGCAACGAAAAAATCAGAAGGGAGTTGACGACTGGCAACTGACTGATTCGAATCGTTGTGCTCAGTCTGCATCAGCAACCTTAATATCAATCAGTTGATTCTTGTTGATCGCAGCCGCCGAAAGTAAAGTTTTTTATTTTGTTAAATGTTAATAAAGTTTGTCCAACTAAATTCCATATTTGTACAAACATTTTAAAAAACGAATATACATTTAATATTTATCGCATAATATTTACGGGGTGAGAACTTATTGCTTTTCTGAAGAGAACATAGTGAAAATTGAAAGTGGAAAAAACTCGTATAATTTGTGAATTTCCTTTTAGCCGCCAACAATTTAGGCATCTTACAGCTTTGATGAAATTTTCAACTTTTAAGTAAAGTTCCGCGTATTTTATTAGATTTTAAATACATTCATCTGTAAGTGTTTATGCTTATGCTTGGAAAGGATGGATGGATTCTTCCACAACCTTTTTCTTGTAGTTCTTCTTCTTCTTCTCCTTCTTCTCCTTCTTCTCAACCATCAGTAAATTAATACAGGGTTTATGTATATTACTGCAATTTTAAAAACGGTTACCTAGTGTTCAACAACACTGAAATTTTAACGAAAATCGAAAAACCACTCAAACTCAACTAATCTGACAGAAGACGATTGAATTTGCGCACATGCAACGATAGTCAATCAGCAACGATTAAAAATCAATAGGTCGGTGAAGAGTCTACAGATCAGTTACTGACTGCAGTATCAATTGACTCGGCAGTGTGCGGTCTCCCTTAATCTTTGTATCATGCTCAGCAGAATGTTTTCTGAAATCATGCAACTGTTCGAGCACTAACAAATTGAAAGCAGAGGCAGCGACAGCAGCAGAAGCAGAACTTGAAAGTTGATCAAATCTCAAAACTTCGCTTCTGCCAATATAAAGAAGGCTAAAAATTTTTATTTCATTGTTGGCGTCCATCCTTTTAGAGTGTTAAAGAGGTTTGATGCCAGAAAAAGAATTTGTCTATGGAGGAAAAATGAATTAATTTTGTTCTAAATAACAAATTAATTCACAATTAACATCAACTTTTTAAAAATTATCACACCTGATATGTGTAATTGACAAGTAACTATTTTCTGCTTCAGAAATGTCAGATTTCTGCATCTGGTTCTGCTTCTGTCGCTGCTTTCTGCTTTAAATGTGTCACGGCCTTTAGATCTAAGGTTTACAAAAAATTTTCGTTTCAAATCAACGCCTACCTGGCTACAGCTTTCCACGCTCAGCAAGGTATTACTAGCTGCCCGATTTAAACATTGATTGGTCACGCGTTCGAAAATATGCGACCATGTACAGACACATCACATCAAAACCATCTTCCCTGCAAACTGTATATACAACAAAGTGATTTCACTTTTCACCAAAGCCATTTTCTAAACTGAAAGAAGGGAACAAGTAAAACAAAAAGTCAGGCCATTACGGAAAACTTTAAAATTAAATTAAATATTTCCTGACCGTATACATAGTTAGTTATATACAACACACTAGTCACAGCAAGCTCCTGGTTATTGTCTTGAAGCTTTCACAACTGCAAGAGGCACTTTCCAGCTTTTCATGTGAAAATAATTTGCAAGTATAAAGCAAAGAAACACAAGGAGATGAAATGATACAATTCATACTTAATTTCTGTTGCCCAAGCTTTTTCTAGCCAGCTTTGTTTGTGCTTAAGTGATTAATCCTAAAAGTTTTCATTCAGTTAACAAAAAACTAAATGAGGATATTTAAGTGTCCTTTTTATTTTCATAAAAGTATCTACTTAGCTGTTATAGAGACGTTAAATTGCCATTAAAGAAAAACTTGCTCCTTAGAATTTAGTTTTAGTATCCCACCCTTTTAGACATCTTTAAAAATCCTGGCAAATGTCCAGTATGGGGGGACGGTCTAGTATGAGACAAGAAACATTTGGAAAACACTTATTGTGTTAATTTAATAAAATAATTAATAATAATTCGCCTAGTTAACAGCTTTTATGCAAAAAAAAACTTACCTATTTTTAGGACTATACGCTATTCATACTGAATGCACGTGGAGTGGAGTTAATATGTAAAGAAATGGCTGATGTTATCGGTGGTATAAGCATAATTGGCAATTTCATCCATATAAAAGCTGGTTGACGTGAACTATATATATTTCTTCCGAAGACCTGAAACAATGTCATTTTTTATTTGCGTTTATTACGATTATTTAGTTATGGAGTGATACATGGGAATTGTTAAAATGCATTGCCGATATGGCTAGAATTATACGGAGATAATTCAAAAGGTTCGTGCAAATTTTATTCCAAGAAGTAGGTACATCACATCAAATCGGACGAGATTTATAATATTTTTTAGGAAAGTCCGATCATAGGAGAGTATCACTGCATCATACACAAAAATTGGTCATTTCAAGAAGTTCTTAAGACGTCATTTTTAACGTCCTACTTTTAAGATCTGCATTTACAATATTTCAAAATTAAGTTGATACAGGAACTTAGTTCTAAGCGCCGGGGGTCCTGGGAGTCAGCCGCCCCACCCAAGGCCACAAAAAAGTAAATTAAAATATTTAATTAATTAAGCTATTTGAAAAAAAAAATTTTACTTTATATTTTTTTTTTATTTATATAATTCAACTTCAAAAAATTATAAAAATATTTTTATTACAAAACTTAAAAAGATAAAAAATTTCTTAAAATTTCTTTCAATGAATATTATTGTGTGCATGTGATGCATGTGTATAGGTTTTTTTCCAGAATATGAGTTTGGGACACCAACTTTGGGTGATCCCTAACTACCACATCTAACTTAGTCCTAACTCCTAACATTCTAAAATATTTGCAGCGTTTGTATGTAAAACCACTGACATGTATAATATAGACTGACTATGCCCATAAAAATACACTGCTCATTTCTATATAGCGTTCTCTTTCGGTCTAAGTACCCAGAATCAACTGAGAGAGAACTGTTAACAAGATGTAAATAAGTGGATTGGTCGAAATAAATGTTTTTAAACTAATTATTTGGGTTAGTTAGTGTTAATGAGTATTTTACCAAAGGCTATATATTCATAGATACTCAAGAAAAATTCGAAAGGTTTTATTAAAATCACTTTTCAACGTAAGAACTATTTTTGACACAAAAAATTGTAACTGCTTGAAATAGCATATCGAGCAGTCCATATATATAGGCCAGTGTGTAAAACTGAGAAAAGTTTGGTTTGAGTGACTCCTGCAGTGTGAACCCTAAACTATTATTCTATTAAAAAATGGCTTAATGCGGAAACCTTCCTAGTACCTCACTACAGTACTGCGGTGGCTAAACCCATTTCATGTTTTCTTAATTGAAGTAAGATGACCTACCCCATATTTCAATGATAGATCCGCTGCCGCGTCGTGCTGCAAACAAAGTCATCTTCAGTGAAGAGGATCTCTTTGAACTGGACGACTACGTCGTCAACAAACTAAATTAGTAGTTTTAGGGTATAGAGAATTCTCAAACGATGCATGAAAGATTAATGTATCATCAACGAGACACTGCTTGGTGTAGTTTTTGGACAGACGTGAATGTCATTCAATACCTGCACTCTCATCATGGAGTTATTGTAGCCTAATTTGATCGGTATAGAACTGCGTAACATGTAGTTCTAGTAGAATGACGAACACTGTCATACTGCACGAAAAACAATTGATTTGTTACGACAACAGTTTCTAAACAAACAACAATAATTTCATCAAAAGAATACAACATACACAAAGGTGATATTTGACGCCTTATATGTATATTGTTAGTATTAAATCAGAAGATCTTGAAATGCAAACATTTCAAACGTCTTATATGTATGTTGTCGGTGTTAAATCAGGTGATCTTGAAATTCGAATAATAGCTAATTTGGCTATTGTAGAGTTAACGAAAGTCTACCGAAATAGTGTGGATTTTGATTCTTGGTGAGAAGACAGTCATTTCTTATATACTCTACTCGATTCACATTAGATTTTGTAAGGCATCATAAGAATGTGGAATTTTTGCAATCTATGCCAGGACCATTTAAATTATATGTTACAGTATCCTCCATCCATAAGTTGTGCTTCATGTGGGTAGTTTGGAAATACACAACCGTGGACACACTAATAACATACATAGACTAGAACAAAAATCAGCTAGCGGGATATAGAATGGCTTAAGGACGAATTTAAGAGCGCTTCTTCGGAAGTTCTGCGAGCTCCCCCACCATTCCGAATGCGCTCCTTTTGATTCTAAACCTGTATGAATTGTAACAATATTGTCAACAATTTATTAATTAAACGAAGAATCACATATCATCGTATCTTCTCATATAGCTGATGCCTTAAATCAGTGAAGAGAGCTGTTTACATAAAGATTCCTTTGGAGAGAGAGCTTCGAAAAAGATATTTTTTGGATATGGTGTTGAAGCGCTTCCTTTTACAAGCACTTGCCATATTTCCCGGTGGGCAGTAACACCTCGCTCGAATATAAAATCGGCGATGCCTCAACTTGCTGACGTAACCAAAGGGTAAGTCAGCAATTCCTTGCTGTACTATAAAATCAACGATGCCTCGACCTAGACAAACCCTTAATTTTTCCTTAGAAATTTGCTAATTTTTATGGATTACTTGGACATCGACAATGACACACATGGAAGTATTGTAACTGAAAATAACACCAGTCGCTCACCAAGTTGAATAAAATATGTGCCCAAATATTTTTTGTAAATTTCTAAACAAAAATGTATGCTTATTGCATTTTATATTATACATATATATTATATTGTTTTAGACATAACAAAAGATTTGCAGATTTTGTCCGTTAAGATGTAGGATTTCCAAACTAATTTTTAATATTCTCTTATTGCCTCAAACATCTTTTTCCCAAATTAATATAAACCAAACAAGGTTTAAGAATAGACTAGATGTTGAAAGGTTAAAAGAAATGCTTTAACCCAAGAATGTAATGAAAACGTAATGATTAATGATAAAAAAATTTAATAAGGTAATATACGAACAAAATGATAGAACTGGTGGTGACTAATATTTTATACCTAAAATGTAAGTAGGTACATAAATCATATTTATGTCCTTCATAATTTTTACTTAGGTATCATCAGAATTATTCCAAGGCGGATATCTTTAGGAAAAGAAGATTATCTTAGTCAAAATTTAAGATTTTTATCATTGACTTCCTGGCGGCACTGCGAGGTCGAGATCGAGGCATCATTTTGTTACGTCATCAAGCCGAGGCATCGTAGATTTTATATTCAAGTGAGGCGTTACTGGTTTTTGTTCTACACATCCAGTCATTGTATATTATTAGCCTCTCTTTAACACAACCCTTTTTTTCTTTAGAAATGCTCTATTAAATCTGGAGTGCCAACAAAATAATCGATGTTTCCAAATAAGAAGATTATGGTTCATCGACCCTAATCAAACCATTAAATAAATACATTCAGCTCAAAATTATCTTACATGGTCTTCACACAAAAGAAAAAAAAAGCATAGTTTGGAGCAATATTTAAGGCTAAAGTTCAGATTTTCTCAGCTATATGGACTATGATCAGAACTTATTTATGATTATAACCAGTTTCCAGTCACTTAACTTATCTTACCTTACCTTTTGGATTAAATTGAAGAGAGAGAGGTTGAGGCCCCTTAAAAGGATTTTGTGTTAACTGTGTATAGTTTACTGCACCTAGCCTGTTACAAGCAATAACGTCAATAACGTCAATACATATCCACAACTTTACTGTTCATTAAATTCATATAACATAATTCTACTGATATCAAGTTATATATTATTTAATTAAATAGAACAACATCCAATGATGAATCATCCTAAAACGTTTTCCGCATTTTCCTTGTTCATGTTTTTTTTCCAGTCCTTTTTTAAGCTAGCACTCAAATCCATATAAGTGAGCAGACTAATATAGAACGACAACGACTCAACTCGACTCGTTCATCCAGCGATCAATCAACTTTAATAACAGAAAATTCTGAGGCTTCAGTGTTTATGGCACCATACTCAGAATGTACCAAAGAAAAAAAAAAGAAAAACTAACAAAGCTACTGTCACAGAATAGAAGGAAAAGAGGAATTAGCCATCTCAACTGGAAAACGTGGTTAAGTGCCATAAATGCTTGCTTATACATAGTTTCAGACTTGTCAACGTAGTTGACCCATTTCACCCATCTGCCTGTCGAGCGAGCAAAAGGGAAATTTCTGTCAACTATAAGGCATAAAAAAGTCACATAAAAAAAGACCGAGTTAGCAAAGAAGTGGTCAATATAAAGCCAACTTACTTTATACACATGTTGGCATATACACATATATGTATGTATATTCGTGGGTTTATGGGATGCTCAAAGAACTTTTATTCTTGAAATCTAGACCAATATGTTAAAGGTGTGTGCTGTCCTATCATCTTCTGCAAATAACTTAACACACATGTTGAACAAATTTTCATCTAGTTTAATCTATACATATACTGCGTACCCAGTCTTCCAAAATAATTTATTAGACTTGCTTTTTTGCGAGCCTACATTTTCCTCTTTAATAGTCATCCCCAAAGGACTCGAAACTTTCTCCATTGATTCCTTAGATTTGACTCATTGTACAAACTTATGCTAGTAGATAAATGATTAGAGGAAAAATACCTTTGCACTAGACAAAGTTTTCCCGCTGCCGCGCCACTACACCGAAAAAATTATGGAACAGAGCTCAATGGAGTGTTTACAAAATGTTTGTTTACTAAATCTTTCCACAGATTATCTTCGTGCTCTTGGAAGCTGTTGAAAATTATTCCCTGTCAAGTGAAAGATTTTCTGCTTTTAAGTGTAAACATATCCCCATTCAAGAGTGTCCCTTATTTATTTTTTTTATGTTTTCAAAGTTTTCTTTGCTGGTTTTAATGAAGAAAAGCCACCGACCGTAAATGTAAACAGCACTTGTGTAGAACGAAGAAAAAACATTTTTTTTTTAAAGATGAGGCAATTAATTTAAGTCATCGCAAGTATAACACCCACACTACCACTGCGGTATATCCTTATACTGATTTTTCATTTTGCATACAACCAGGCTGCAATAAATTTTCGTGTTATTAGTGTTTCCGCTTTTTTTTTTTTTCTAAAACGAAAATATATGCTAAGGTTACGGGTTACGAAAGAAAATGATTGTTTTATATGGAGTAAAATGAAAGAGCCAGGTCAGATAAAGGAGTTAAATATTTGTTTTGCAAATTGACACCAGAACAGATATTTTTAGGCCAAACAACACTGACATAGATAAGTTGTATAAGACTTAGCTTAGGTTCTAGATGTGGAAATAGCTCAGTGTTGTGTTGTGCTCGTTAAAAATTAAAAATAAATAAAATCTTTGATAATTCTTAGGCACGCTAACACCAAAGAGGATAATCCTCATTCTTGCGTAAAAATTATTCTTATCCGTGTATAGCCCCGCTTGCTTTTGACGTAAACACTCGTGTAAAACCAAGTGTTTTTTGCTTATATAGCATTATTTTCGGACATTTTCGGTGTATCAAATGACAGAGATGCGACGTGGCGAGTTTGACTTTCCATGTTTTTTCAGAAAGATTTTAATTTGTATTCGTAAATGTTTTGCTTACAAGGGGTGGTCATAGTTGGCGTCAAGTTCTCTTGGTGGAAAATAGCATGTTTTTAATGAACAACAATTCATACTTGCTTTTGTCGAACGAAGGATCGACAAATACATATGTCCATGTAGAGCAAAGCTCTGTTAATAAAATTGGTGTTTTGTTGCCGAAAATAAAAAAAAGTTATGCCATAACCAGTAAGGAGAAAAACGATTATTGAGAAACGATTTTTAGAGAATTTAATCCCAAACAATCAGTAAAACATCGATTGTTCAACTGCGGAATACTTGAAGAAATTTTCAAACAGTGGTTAATTAAATTTAATTTAATTAATCCCCCGATTCTACATAAAAGATTCTTAAGAAATCTCTTAACCTCTTAAATTTAGCAAGAAAGAGATTTTTTCAGAAGAAATTTTTTTGGAGAAATTTTAACTTTAAGAGGCTAAGAGGCTTTAAGTTAGCCTGCTCAGCTGTTAAAGACATTTTACTTTGCAAGAAGGAATAGGAAGAAATAATGCTTTTTGCCACAGCCATATTACAGCTGATATCACTTCGCCCACTAATCTATAGAAAAGTAAGAAAATCTCTATTAATAATCCCACAGAAAGAGGAGAGAGAAGTTTTCTTACTTTTCTATATATTAGTGGGCATAGGACGTCACTTCGCCCATTAGCTCTACACAAAATGGTGGAACGTGGATTCGTACAGAGATTACCTTGATTTCTCTCCCATGGAGTTTAAATACTTTCCCTTCAACTTCTCTTCTGAAGACCAACTGCGTTTTATATATTAACGCAGCCATTAATTTTACCAAGCCATAAAGATCAACTGAGCTGCTAAACTATGTCATCACATCGAAATGAGTAAAATATTGACGGCTTTTAGAACTCCATTCTCCACGAGATAATCCCGAAGATCCGATCCTTGCGAAACACCATATTCATACATTACATAGGCGTATTATAGTACCTGCTTTCGTGAATAAATTTCGAGCTAAGTTTCGGGTGGTCTACAAGGCAAGTCTGTCAATAACACTTTGTTACTATGCCACGAAACTGGGTTTACCGAAAATTGAATTAAAGTTCTGTGTCGTAGTAATTTTGAAAATAGAAAATTTTAAATATTTAAATTTTATTTTCTTGGTAAAATTGGAAAACAAAAAAGAGAATATATAATTTTTCTCAAATACTACTTCCTGTCAATAAATGGCGTTTGCGCGGATTCGATTTTCAGAAGTTTCGCCCCTGTACCGATTTCAAAATAAATTCTCAACTCAACACAGTTGTCATTAGGATTAGGACAGGAATTATTAGAATTTCCATCTTCGTCGTCATCCATTCTAATCAATCCAGCCAGAACTCTTCTTTTTGCAATTTCATACTTATTTAAATAGAAAACGCCACAAACTGAATAATCCCATTAAACATCTCTGAATAGAAGGCCCATTGGTTAAATCTTTACAACAACTTTGTTACTCTTTCTTTTCACAGTGTAAATAATTTTTAATGCGGATATCCAGCAGACAATATAACTTGAAATTTTAATTGAATAAACAATCGCTTAATATCTCTACAGCCAGCTAGGCTTCCTTATTTCTCCAGAGAAGTGTTTACAAACAACAGTCATTTTTAAGAAAAGAAAGAAAAAACACTAAGTGGATGTGTCTATTTTAAATTATGACAAGATGTTTTTAGGAAAATCTTGGAAAAAAAAACAAACAAAAAAAATAGCAATTTTGTTGGAAATAAAATTTATAAAAGATTCGAATGTATCCTCAAAAATCATAGGAGAGAAGAAACAAGATCAGAATTTCACCTGCAACTACAACTATAAAATGCTATTTATGTATGTCCTAGGGAAATGAGTAAAGTGTCAGGAGGTCTCTCTATTTCATGAAACTTTTATAATATCGAGGGAAAATTGAACAAATGCCAAAATAAATAAGAAACTGTCGTCCCAGTTTGCCTGCCTGCAAACAGTTTATTATGTTACGATTATAGGGGGAGTACCTTTACCACTCTTAATATACGCTCACCTTTGGGATTGGGATGCTTCTCGTGATGCACTGGTAATCCGAACCAAAATTCATAGACACACTTATTGTTTTAATGACTTTTAATCTTCTTTCTTTTTTAATTCGTAATTAACCCTTTTTTTCCACTTTTAATCTACGAAATACACTTTAAGCACAGTGATTCTATATATTGGTCAAAAAATCTTAGACGCTAATTTTATATTAGCTTCAAAGTAAAACTCTTAACACAGTGATTCTATATATTGGTAAAAAAATCTTAGACGTTAGTTTTATATTAGCTTCAAAGTAAAACTCTTAACACAGTGATTCTACATATTCTTTTTAAAGTAAAAACCCGAGTGCCGAAAAAACTACTTCTTACTCTTGCCGACTTTTAAAAACCAACTCAACTCTTGATCACATTCATCGTGATCAAGAGCCGTTGTTCAGGATAGAAAATGCTTAATTGCATTTTCTTATCATCAGAAAATTCTACTTTTTAATTCTGGACTTGTTCAAACATGTCCAGAATTATTTGCTTCGGACGGTGGCTTCAAAAAAATGTAATCCTACACTTCAAAAAACAACAGCCACCGTCCCATGCGTCGTTTGAAATCGCGGCGCGCATATACATACAATGCATTTTATCGTGGTATGTGAGGAAAATTGCTGATGCAATTTTCTTCACCTATTTAAGAGATAAGCTAACCATGTTTTAAGCATGATTAGCTTATGTGAAAATTTATTGAATATAATTTTTATGTTTTGACCTTTTTCAGGTTTATATGAAAATGTTATTTATTTTAGGTATATAACAATCATCATGGTTGCAAAATCCACGTTTAAAAACAAGAAAGAGAACAGCGTGAAAACATTGCGGTTGGGCTTGATTGGAAAAGACCCCGTTTCTATCTACATATACAAAAACATCAGT
The DNA here is from genome assembly GCA_963930735.1 of Dioctria linearis. Taxonomy (NCBI): domain Eukaryota; kingdom Metazoa; phylum Arthropoda; class Insecta; order Diptera; family Asilidae; genus Dioctria; species Dioctria linearis. The sequence goes on from OZ005742.1 coordinate 221,227,198, forward strand.
AACAGCAGTAGCTTCCGTTTTTCACCTATTTTTTTTCTACTTTACCTTGAATTGACTACAATTCATACAACTATCAGGTAAGGTGTGGGTGGAAAGACTGTTGAGTTGTAGGAGTACACAGCAAGTCCATACCAAAACGATCAAAATTTTAGATTGTTCACCCGACCCTCTCCAATTTCGATCAAACTTTCAGAATTAGTTCAGTATTGAAAAATATTGGACCGGTATTTTTTATAGCCTGCCGACCTCAGGTCTTGGATACAGGGTGACTCAAATTTTAATGTTTTCACTATGGACGCGTTTTTAAATTACTTGGGATCGGGTTATTCGATTCTTTCGTGCGGTATTTCAAATTAGATGTAATGGAGCTTTCCGAAAATTTTTTAAAAAAAATAGCAATAAAATAAAAATATTGAAAAAAAAACACAACTTTTATTATGTTTGGATTTTTGACCCCCTCCGGTAAAGTCAACATGTAGTGAGAACTATTTGTTACACGAGAGATTTGTCTTGTGGTTGCTTCAATATGAAATTAGAATGGGGTTAAAAATAATGTTTGTTAGATGTTTTTAAGATGTTGTTGCGCGACGGACACACCTCAAGGTACCTCGCTCGAGAATGAAATATGATATATTTGAAGGGTTCTTTAATCAGTCTTATATACTGGAAGAATATATGAGGATCAGTATGTAAATCTTCATATATGCATGTGGATGATGGAATTCCCCAAATTCTAATCCATTGATATTGTGACCCCTACACAAGGAAAACTGCAGAAAGGGCTGGACAAACAGAAAATGATTAATGTTATATCCTTAGAACGGAAATTTTGGCAGTTCTTTCTTAGTTTATATTGAAATATTTCCTTAATATAATCGAAGCTTTCTATACTCATTCTCATATAACGCTTTGTTGTGAACATTACACCTCGAGATGTATCTGCACCTCGCCTAGCTCAACTGCGTAGCCTTGCCTCACTTCGTGTGGCCTTGACGCGTTGTGCACGTGCCCTAATAAAAACAAAAAACTCCATCCTTCCTTGCATATAAAGAACCACTCAAGTCACTTAATAGTGTGGAAGAGATGGGAATCGATTGAGTGGAAAGCGCTTAATGAACTGACGACAAGCTCAAGCTCAACAAGCACCACAACGCGAGTAGGCAAATGCCTCTTATACCAGAATAAAGGTATCAAACCGAATGATAAATCTGATAAAGCATGAGTCACCTACTCTTCCTACTTTGACGGAGTCGGTCTCGGGCGGTTTTCTTACTTAATTAAGAATTCTTGGGTTGTGTAAAGATGTTTTCATCCTTCGACATAAATTACGAGTCAGCCAAAGCGAGCGTCATCAACACTTTTGCCATCCATCCAATCTACACCAAACGATGTGCTCGAATTGGATTATGGGAATTCGTTGCCTGGCCTACGATGGGAAAACAAGATTTGCAAGCATTAGCACTTTTTTAGAAGGGCATTTTGCCTGGCACATCACTCTATGTACTTACATGTACATTTCTGAATCACATCCGTGAATCAGTCTTGAGCCTTGTCGGCTAGAATAAGAGGAAATCGATGCCTTTGTAGTAGGTATGTATGTAGGATATTAAAATTGATGTGCTAAAATTAGATCTTTGGTGTACATAAATTTAGAAGCGTGGATGGTGGGTTTTGTCCCTATTTCTTAGAACAATAATAAAAAATTAAGTGGATCTATAAAAAGATAATGGTTCGGCACTTACTATAGTTTGCTATTGAAAAAAAAAATACGAAAAAAGGTAGCTGTTACCAAGATAAGTCTCTTGCATAATTATCAGGTCAAGGATTTTGTTGCAACATGTCCTTGTAACTTGTTGATAGATGACTTTCTATCGATTTTTCTTGCTACTCTGACCATATCTGGATAAGTTGGATTGTCATAATAAAAGGTAGGTAGGTATATGCGAAAGTTTTTTTTTATCTTATCTTGATTGATGTAAAATTTTGTATACGCTCGGTTTCTAGATGTCCTTGGTGGGTTGAATATATTTAGCATTATACAGCATCTCACATATACATATGCATATGGATATGCGTGCGTGTACATGTATATTTAGCTGTACTAGAGGATTGTTTGCAAAAGGTCATCTTGGCGGATTATAAGGATTGTAGTATATTTTTATTTAATGGGTTTGGAATAAAGCATCTTCGCTGAGAATACTTGTAAGCAGGTGATTTTAATGCACTACGTATATAGAACCATTATGATACAAAAACGTGCGTTGAAAATACATTTAGATAACTTTTCCTTAATATTATGTATTTCACACATACTTTTTTTTATAATAAAAGTAAGTATGGCAATGAGTACAAATGAATCCGATTCGAAGAAAGGAAAAATGTGAAGACAGGTTCTAAAGCCGAACGAAAACGGTAGAGGAGGAAAATTTCTGTTAAATGCCGACTAGAATATAGATGAAAATTTCACTGGAGATGTGAACGACTAAACAATAATAGTTTCCAGTATAATATAGACTTTCCTTTGAGGTTCTCTTCAATATTTGGCCAAAATGAGCAAGTTACCATAGAATGTATATGCTTTCAGGAAATCAAAGTTACTAACCACACAGTAAAATTTCCTGCCAGAAAAATTGGCCAGAACAAAAATGTACTTACCAAAATACTAGACCCATTCACAGCCAAAAAGGCAATTTATATATTTTTGACCATAAAATTACTGAACATAGTTTTAAAAACTCACATTGACACATGAGCCTGCCATGCTGTACTTTTTATCATATGACATCCCGTGCTGGGCGTTGTTAAATAATATGTAAAAAGCAAAAAATTAGAATATGATTAATGCGCAAAATAACACTGGAAGATAAGTTTATTAAAAACACAGCATTGTGGTTACGCTTTAATAAAAATAGTTAAGAATATACTACCCCTACAACTCTTTGATTTTTTCAGCTCTCATAGACAGTTTGATAGGGCGAATTGATCTAAAGATAGAAGCAAACACAAATCTCACTATAAATCAGCATAATATATTCGTCACCCATCCAAGAATTTTGGCATAATTTGAAACATATTTCTTCTATATATAAATTTCCGATTGCCGTACTTTCCACCAAGAATTTATGGGATATCCGCATTCGGCTAAGTCCGCAAAAGAAGTTTCATCCACAGATTTTACCATTAAATATATACCCACCTGAAGGCATAGGTAATGTAACGTGACAACACACATTTAATAATGGTACGATACCCTACCAATTTCGAAGACGTCCATAAAATTTAGCGCTAAGTACATCAGCCTGTATTAGGTAAGTATAGTAGAATCCACAATTTTAAACTAGAGCCATGTTTGCATCAGCCAGAATAACTAAAATAAAATCTTTTGATTTAGGCTCCATTATCTGCCACCGAAAATGCTTAAATGTAGCCAGCAATACCGACAGGTAATATTAAGATTCTAAAAAGAACGAACTCCTATCACTGGAATACCAATCCACCCAAAGACAAGATAAACGTAATCAAAAGCTGGAAACCGGGAAAACACATGAAATCTGTAAAAATAGATGACCTTTTCCCGTCGGCGAAGGTTATCTCGGTCTCTAACAGTCTGAACCACACTACTTAGTAAATTCCAAACCTAAACTATCCCACATACCCAACCTTCCTCTACCCACTTCCGTCCCCAACTAACTCTACTAACTAAGTAAATCAGAAGTTATGGCTGCCGTAGTGGCTATAAAATAGAGGCCAAGAAACGAAAAGTTGCCAAATCAAGAGGACAACGACCAACGAGGGAGGAAACTACGACATCATCGAAGCGAGGCCCAAAGAAAAGCCCCAAAGATGACATGAATATGAAGATCTATTCATCAAGGGTGCAATAACATACGGGACCAAAGGATGTAATGCACTAGTACTACATCGACTTCGTCAAAATAAAAAAGTTGTTGTTTTCCTGATTTTAAGGGATCGATGTTTGTTTTATATCACCCGACGCAGTTTATTCAATATTACATATTATTAAACTCGACGAACCAGAAAGTCGATTGACCTATTTTCGTCCCAAAAGATAATTACTATTATTTTCCGTGTCGATGGTGACGATTTGAGTTGAAAAATAACCTACCATTCTTCTTTCTTCATCATGAACATAGCTTCTTTTCGCTTTAAATTCACGAGACACCACTTTTATATCATGTTTTGCCTATTCATAAACACTTCGTCGTAAACAGAAATAAATTGACGAAGGATTTTAGTAGAAATTTCATTATTATGCGCAAAATAATAACTGAATGAAGCTCAGAACACCTGGTAGAATTGGAACGGCCATTTAATATGCATGCTTTAATGTGTAATGCAGAATGCAACCCAGTAATTTTTATACCCTAGATAAAATCATAGGTTACACTAAGTTATTCATTTCGTTTGTAACACACACAAATAATGATGGTAGAGCAAAATGGATTGGACACCCACTCATAATATTAAAAGTTATTTTGATTTTTGCATGTCTGTCCGTCCGTGCGCACGATAACTCAAGAACGCGTTCACGTAGAAAGCTGAAATTTTGTACGCGCACTTAAAAAAAAAACTAAAATTAAGTTCGAAAATGATATATATCAGGCAATATAAATCAGGCAACTCCTTCGTGAGGTTGCCATACAAAAATTTCGTTTTCCACTGTATATTTGCATACTGCCTGAGAGCTCGTCGACACACAGAGCTGAAATTTGGTACATGGAGTACAAATAAATTTTCAAAAATTAACTAAATCGGGCAGCCCCTTCTTAGTGTTGCCATATAAAAATTTAGGTTTTTTACATAATATACTGTCAAAACGATCACTCCTAGACATTTTTATTTTACTAAAAATTTCTTCAGAATTCGAAACCCTCTAAAATTGGTTATAACCATTTTTCTGTCCGACAAACTGTTCTAGAAATATATACGAAAAACCACTTCAAAATTCAAACCTGCATAGATTGGTGACCATACTAAATTTTATTCGAGCATTCATTAGAATTGGTATTAGACTAAATCCAACTTTTTTACTTGTTTATATTAGATTGCAGCTGCACAGGCTAAGTTTGGACAATGTTCATCTATATATCGTTCATGTGTTTCCTTCCAGTGTGTATATCGAATACCGAATTGATTACGAGACACGCTGTTCTTAAATTAGTAACTACATTAAGTGTAGGTAGTTTTTCTAAATAAATAGGACTAATAAAGTATTGTTCGTGTTCTTACGCGCAACACCCCAGCATAAAATATATTAATATACCTACTAGAAGCAAAATGCTACTGATGACTGAGGTCTAATAAACTCTGCAACAGAGGTGATGACAATAGGTACTGACAAATGTAAAAAAAAACATTCCCATACATTTTTAATAGTCTTATATGTTATATATCCCTACTCCATAGGTGACTCTTTTCAAAGTACCGTGGAATCTAATCCTTAAGGAACAATTACCAGATCGTCTGGATAGTACCTCAAGGAAAATCATAGAATCCTTAGTCTTTGAATTATTCTAATTATAATATGCACACATAACCTGAAACAATGTAAAGACAAATGGAAAATAATAAAGGTGACTTTAGGAGCCTCCCTAAGTAATTATTATGATGGAGTAAAAAATTTAAAACTTACAAAATTTAGTTGATACATACATGAAAATTGCTATAATTCGTTTTTATTTTTATCAAAGCTTACACTTCGTTGTAATAAAATAAAATAAAATAAAAAGTTAATAAATTAAAATAACAAAAATCATGGAATTCATCCAGCTTAGAGCATCCTAAAACATCACAGCTTTCCTTTGCCAAGATTAACCACTACAAAAGCTAAAATTTGTTCAAGACCAATTCTTATGATATCCTTAGATGTATACTCGTATGTAATCGTATGGTCACGGCTTATGTAAAACTCCTAAATTTTTATATGTCAAAACCACGAAGGAGTACCGCGGTTTAGTCCAATTTTTAAATTATATTTACTATTCTTATGAAAACACTGTGCACAAAATTTAAGCTGTCTACGTTTACGCGTTCTCCGGTAGTTTCCACATATGTAGTGAAAAACGAAATTTTTATATGGCAACCCTACGAAAGAGTTACCCGATTAGTCCCACTTTCGAACTTAATTTTACTTTTTTCCTTAAAGCCCATGTGCAAAATTTCAGCTCTCTAAGTACACGCATCCTCGAGTTATCAGGCCGACTGATATGCAAAAATCAAAATAACTTTTAATTTCATGGAGGGGTGTCCAATCCATATTGCTCTACCACCATGATTTCCAGGTGTTACAAACGGAATGACAAACCTATGATTTAATCTGGGGTATAAAAAAAAAATCTCTGAATTTCTGTCGTGTGCACGTACTTACATATAATTCTAAATTAATTAAAAGCTTATGGAGTGAATCTTTAAAAGTTCTACGTGGTCAGCATTTTAAGGAATTTTTCATTGTATACTACCCATAGCACACAATCGCACCATCGCGCATTGCTCCCAACTCTAACAACGTACGAACGAATACGGTTGAAAAGGTTTTATATGTATAGTTGCACAAAAGATTTTTCATTTGTCGCTGCGCTTTCCTGTAAAAGAAAAAGGAAATTCGTTTGTATTGTAATTTACTATAGGTGGATAATACTCTTTGACAATAATTCCTATCTCATTACGGCGATTCCTTTCCTTGTACAGTATGTGTGTTTCGATATATATTGCGGATCAAAGGCCAAGTACGTCCCCAAATTAATCCAATTAATGGAAAAAGTGCAAAACTTGCAGATAGATTTACTAAGTTGCTGCATATCCTCCTACCAATGCGAGCCGCCCATTGTCGTCGTTGCGAAATAATCACTTTTCACTTGGCTAATCCGATTACGTTAGATCTCTACTCTTATAGGAAATTTCAAAGCACTAACAATCATTGTCTGGTCCCGCCACTTATATCTCTTAATATACGTATATGGAAGTATGCCTTGCCTATACATATATGAATTTATGTTCTTACTATATAAGTCCCTCCCTCCTCGGGGTCGGTGAGGCTTAAATACTTCACCCGGTTTGCTTAGCTGGAATTACTGCAAGTGAGCATGAAACGATAAAGAGAACAATTTCTCAAATACCTCACCAAAGTGTGGTACGACTTCTACAGCATGCTCTACAAAGACGTTCTTGAATAGCTCTGTAATGTTTTAACCCCTTGACCCCTTTATTTTGCTTTTTGTGCAGTGTGTACTCTACATGGTGCGGCGTCCAAATCTTACTTGACTACTTCTAAATAGCACCTCAGATGGAATCATGGAGCTTAGCCAATAGAAAACTTGAAAACCGACTATGAGTTTTTCGAATGATTTTGATTATCCCCCTTTACTCCAGTAGGTACCTGCTTATGATTGTTTCATCATCATCATCTCAACTTATAAAAGCAGAGAGAGAGGCGCTATTCTTTTAATAATGATCATTACACAAGAGACTTGGACTAGATTCTTTCATTTCTGGGGCATCATAATCTGCCTGCTGCCACTGCTGGTGATAAAAAATTTGCCGTCCTAGTTTTTGGAGAATATTGTGAAAGATGAGGAACCGTTTTATCACCTGAGAGAACTGTAGTTCCGCAGTTGCAGGCAATATTTTTTCATTTTTTGTTCTGATTTTAGAAAGCTACCCACTACTTGAAAAGAAAGTTGTAGTGTAACTGAACTGGAAAATGTATGAAGTTTTATGGAAAATTATGATATGGAAGCTACCTACCTAAGTACCTACAGATAGATATAATGAATACACAACAATTACCGTGAGATTTTTTTGATTTTAATTACAGTTTCTGTATAACCAACTGATTCTAGTGAATGACAATTCGTTCTGCTATGATTATGTCGCAAGTTATTAATTGGACGGAGGACTATGAGGATAGTAGGTATCTACTAATTAATGTAATATTACCTTGTGGAGTTTGTTTGTTTCGAAACAACCACTACAAGTATGTCTGTATGTAGGTATGTATGTTGCAATGTAGAAAAGTGCAAATCACGTCCCCTAGTAGAAAAATCATGATAAGCTCAACAATGAGCTCCTCATGAGTAATCAGATGAACATCCTATTGAAATTTATTCGCGTTTAAATCAAAACCGGGAAAAAATTATTTATTTACTTATCCACAAATAGTGTGCACGAGATATTGCATCTCTTTCACTTATTTGGTAATGTATACCTTGCTTCTCTTTTGCGCATTTTGCAATATTAGATGAGCACTTCGATGAGCATGTGAATGAGTGTCATGATGAGTTCATAAATGAGAATATGATTTTACGATTGAATTCATATGTATATTTTTTCGAATTCAAATTCCGGATACAAATTAAACTCTGGGACGCTGAAGCATAAGGATTTGGGCATAACGTCTTATTCAGCATATGGGCGACAGTCTTTCCATGGAAAAACAAATCAAAAAATTAATTCAAAATAAATAATTTAAAAATTTAAATAAATAAATCACAAAAATCAATTCAAATTTTCCTAGTAGAAATATCATCTGACAGCGTGATGACAAAAATAAAAACTTATTTATTGTAGTTTAGCATATAGGGTGTCCCGTAAGAGGTGTGATATCCGAAGGTCATACTTAGACGAACGAAAAATTGCATGGTTGTGGGCGGGTGGGGGGATACTAACGGTTTACGAGATAACGGGACTTATATATATTTGGGTATGTTTTTATAGATCACCCTGTAACTTCTGAGCGTTACACCCTATAATGATGATTTAAGCTTTGGTAGATAGATAATCGTTGGATCTTGTAAATTGTCTATAATCCTTGTCATTCATCCTCGCCGTTCTGAAGTTATGGCTCAACAAATTCAAAATTTCGGAATTTTTACACGTTTTTTAAGAAGTAGCAAGTTTGAAAATGAGACAAATCGGGCAACTCCTTCGTAGGGCTGCCATACAAAAATTTCGTTTTTCGATATATATTTGAACACTGACTGAGAATACGTCGACGTAGAGAGCTCAAATTTTGTACACGGCATTTTCATAGTAATAGTAAATAAAAAAATGAACTAGATCGGATGACCATTTTTGTGTTGTCATGTAAAAATTTTGTTTTCAAACATATTTTGTGAAAACGATCGCTCCTAAACGTTTTTATTGTAGGGTAGGGTGGAGCTGGAAGTACCACTTTTGGAATTGTCACCAATATATCATAAACTTTTAGGTCAAATTACATGATAATTTAAGTTTACAATCTTTAGGTGTTCATGTACTAATACAAATAAAAAAATTGGAAAAAATTTGATTATTTTACGTTATTTAAAATCGAGCCAGTCGTTCGGTACTTTTTACCCCTCTTGAGGGTAAAAAGTTCCACCTGTTGTAACCTGGTAAAAAGGAATAAAAACCCGAGTCTAAAACGTTGTTATCGATATTTATTCATAAATTCAAAAATAATCATAAATATTCAACGCAGACGAGCATTCTAATTTAATATGATAGTCTAACCTTATTTTAGTTGCATCACTTTAAAACATCCAACAGGGTGAATTCTTCTCCCACTCAACAATGAATAAACTCCCACCGCATCTCTGACTAATTTCGTTACTCCTTTTCATAAATGATAAAATGCCCGTATTGATACTGCGAAAGCTTACGAAAATCGTGTTTTTTTTTTGATATTAAACCAAGCTCTGGGAATACCCTATGATGCAAAGCACAGCATGGCAGGAAGGAGATATGGAAAGGATTAGGGGATATGGGGAGAGTGGCGGAGGTGCTGATGTATGTGCGACCAGCCCCAGCCTATATATGGGAATTATATTCTATTATATGTGTAATGTAGGACTTATAGATGAGCGCTACATTTGACGGGCTGCAATATTTCTTACATCTTTTCAGAAATCCAAGACATTTCGATGCTTATTTGGCAACGGAGAAGATATGATCTTTCCAGTTTAATTTACTGGAAATATTAATGCCAAGAATGCATAAAGACGGTGTATCATAGATCAGTGGTCCATCAAAAGAAACGGCAGTGGATAAACAATGATCTTGTTTTATTGAGATAAAACAGATTTGGGACTTAGATGCATTAAATTTGCCGCGATTCGCTTTGCCCCAAGCGAGGATATCGGTAAGATCATTCTTCATTTATCTAATCATCCAATCTCGTTTAACACATGCGGCAAGAGTCATTTGACACTCAAGGTGAAATCAAGGATAGTGTCATCAGCGAAACTATGGATGGAATTGAAAGTAAGGGAAAGCAGATCATTAATGAAAATTAAAAAGAGAGTTGGAGGGATAATAGAGCCTTGAGGCACACCAGCAAAAAGGTTCGCGTCGTCTTTGATGCTTCGACTAAAACGACTAATGGAAAAAGTCTAAACGAACAGCTGCATACGGGTCCAGTACTGCAGTCTGAACTCTTCCCATCATCCTCAGATGGCGAAAGGACAAATTCGCTATGTCTGCTGACATAGAGAAAATGTACAGGATGATAAAAGTGCAACCTCCAGATCAAACCTACCAAAGAATAGTTTGGAGGAATAATCACAACGAACCTGTTAAAGAATACAAATTAACCACTGTAACCTTTGGCACCACGCCAGCACCCTATCTCGCAATAAAAACGCTCATCAACTAGCCGTTGATGAAGCTGACAAATTCCCGAAGCTGCGAAGATAGTGTCTCGTGACTTCTATGTTGATGACCTTCTTACAGGCTCAGATACAAAGGAAGAAGCCTTCCAAATACAAGATCAGTGTATCAATATGTTATCTTCCGGTGGATTTCAGTTGGGGAAATGGATTAGCAATTCTTCAGATTTACTATCTAGGATCCCCGAACCATACAGAGAAATTGAACTTCCTTTGAATCGCAAAGCGATGAATTTGTAAACACTTTAGGCATTTAGGCATTTAGGTATCCAGGAGCTGATTGCTTCACTCTCCAATATAGGAAGAGAGCAGATTGCCTCTCTACAAAGCGGTCTATTCTTTCAGAAATTTCGACGCTTTTCGATCCACTTGGCTGGATATCGCCCATTATAATTACTGCTAAAATCTTGATGCAAGCTTTATGGCTTGCAGGATGTTCATGGGATGAACCAATACCGACACCCATTGATAAGCAGTGGCGCGAATTTAAGAAGGTAGCGCCGATAAAATCTGTATCTCTCCCACGTCTTGAATTGTGCGCTGCAGTACTCTTGGCACGAACCATTAATCGCGTTAAAACAGATCTACAATTCGATCAAGTCCCCACGTTTGCGTGGACAGATTCATCTATTGTATTTGCCTGGATCAGTAGTCACCCTAATAAGTATAAGACATATGTGGCTAATAGGGTGGCGGAAATTCAGAACTTGATCGACATTAAGGCATGGCATCATGTAAAGTCTGCTGACAATTCCGCCGACTGCAATTCCAGAGGAATTGAGTCTTCCTTATTGATGGATCATGAGCATGGACCTCATTGGTTGCAGGACTGTGAAAATAATTGGCCGAAATCTAAACCAATTCCAGCTAATGAGCCTGAAACTGAACAAAGACGAGTAACTCATTTCCCAATAGCTCATTCAAACATCGATGATTTGTTTGGAAAATTCTCCAGCTTTTGCCAAATTGCAACAAATCGTCGCATATTGCATCGAATTCATCAAAAAGTGCAAAAGGGCATCGGCGAAATCCACAGAAGAACAACCAATGGATCCAAAGATATTTCATCCAACAGAAATCGCTCAAGCAAAAATTCGGCTCATTAAAGTAGCACAGAATGCCGCTTTCGGTCCTGAAATTAAATGTTTACAAGAACAGAATTCACTTCCAGTTAAAAGCAAAATCTTATCTCTAAACCCATTCTTAGATAAAAATGGGTTAATTCGAGTAGGTGGGCGATTAAGAAATGCTACCATTCATTTTAGCCAAAAACATCCAATAATTCTGCCAAGGGAGAGTAAATTAACAACTTGAATAATCGACCACTTCCATTTAAAGACTTTGCATGGAGGTCCGCAACTGGTATTATCCGTGATTAGAAACGAATTTTGGATTCCACAAGGACGTAAAACCGTAAAACAAGTATTACATAAATGTATAACTTGCTTTAAGCAATCCGCATCTATCAAAAATCAAATTACGGGAAATCTACCTTCACCACGGGTCAATATGACTAGACCGTTTCAACAGACTGGCCTAGATTTTGCTGGTCCTTTCAATTTAAAAGTATCTAAATTTCGAAACAATCGGGTATTTAAAGGGTATATCCATTCATATAGAAGCTGTGTCAGATTTGTCCACAGCAGCCTTTATTGCAGCGTTTCGCCGTTTCTCCAGCCGAAGGGGACTCAGCACAGATATCTTTTCAGATTTTGACAAAGTCCCACAAAAGGAATTCCGAACAGCCATACTGCAAGCTAACAAGCAGATTGCAGAAACACTAGCCCAAGACGGGATATGTTGGCACTTTAACCCGCCTTCCGCACCTCATTTTGAAGGATTGTGGGAAGCCGGAGTTAAATCCATAAAATTACATTTAAAGCGAATTTTAGGGAACTCTACACTGACATTTGAAGATTTCGCAACTGTTTTGACACAAATTGAAACCTGTCTGAATTCCAGGCCTCTATGTCCTACCACAGAAGATCCAGACGATTTCAATGTTCTAACTTCGGGACATTTTTTAATCGGAACTTCTTTACTACTTTCACCAGAAGCTGTACTGGAAAATAAGGTTTCATCACTCACCAAATGGAAACATCTCCAACTGTTGCAACAACAGTTTTGGCATAAATGGTCTTACGATTAACCAAATTCCCTACAAAATAGACCTAAATGGTAGACTCCAATATCAAATCCTAAAATAGGAGATTTAGTTTTTATCAAAGAACCGAATCTGGTAGCGAGCCGTTGGTTATTAGGACGAATCATTGAAGTCCATCCAGGTGCTGACAACTACATTCGTGTAGTCAGCATAAAAATGAAAAATGGTCTTGTAAAACGACCAATATCCAAAATATGTATCCTACCGATACAAGAAAGTTAAAATTGTGAATCTTAGTAAGATGGCGACAAGTTTCTCCCTCAGTAAATGAAGTCAACATTTTCTCTCATGGCTTTACAGGTCAGTTTTCAAAATTAGTCACTTGAAAGACATTTCAGCCTTTCAACGGGGGGCAGTATGTTCGAACCAAATTGCTTCGAATATATATTTTAACCGATAACTTCTGAAAAGAAAATATCCTGAAAATAAAGCATCAAAATTCTTAGTAAAGTTAAATCTAATTTGATTTCTCTTAAGAAAAAAACCTGTACACAACCCAACATAGCCATCTATTTGTCAACTTCATAGCATTTGCACAAATATAACATAACAATATAGCCTCATCGAGCAAATCATTATCATATATTTTAACCGTTAGATTCATGCCAAAAGCAATTCGTGAAAAGGGAACATTAAAAATACCATGCTAAAATTGAGTTCTAAAAAGACAAGAAATTCAATCTAATTACAATTTTCCTAAAAATGGGTAAAACATCTAACAAAAGCATGTGTTGTCATGTAGCATACAATGAATAGCACAAATATAATCAGATCAAGCCGATCAATATGCAACTCTATCATTATCATCATTACAAGTAATATCCAACGGGAATTTCTTCGCTACGTGATAAAGAGAATATTTTTGCAAATATAATTTAATTTAACACAGCAGCATGTGAAGCTCTAAATTTCTTGTTGCTATGCATTTTTGTTCGTTGCTAGGCAAATTTTATCGCTGATACCGTAAGATCACAGCTGCACTGCCAATTCTTGTAATCATGCGCCGCTGCTACTCTATCAGTGGTGTCGTGTGCAAGCAAGGGCTCTATAAACGACAAGCTGACTGATCTCGATCTCTTTTTGTACTTGGTATCGCTTGGGGTAAGTTGGCTAGTTAAGGACTAACATTTATATCGGGTATCGACTGATATATTAATTACTAATAAACATTAATTTCTGGTCTCGACGGAAATTAAACTATCTTATTTCGGGTCTCGACTGAACTTAAGATAACTCTTCAAGCCGGGTCTCGACTGACTTAATGAACATTATCTCGGGTCTCGACTGAGATAATATTTTACTAACAAACACTTTATTTCTGGTCTCGACGGAAATAAAGAATCTTACTTCGGGTCTCGACTGAAGTTAAGATAACTCTTTAAGTCGGGTCTGGACTGACTTAATGAACATTATCTCGGGTCTCGACTGAGATAATATTTTACCAACAAACACATTATTTCTGGTCTCAACGGAAATAACGAATCTTACTTCGGGTCTCGACTGAAGCTAAGATAACTCTTTAAGTCGGGTCTCGACTGACTTAATGAACATTATCTTGGGTCTCGACTGAGATAATATTTTACCAACAAACACTTTATTTTTGGTCTCGACGGAAATAACGAATCTTACTTCGGGTCTCGACTGAAGTTAAGATAACTCTTTTAGCCGGGTCTCGACTGAAGTTAAGATAACTCTTTTAGCCGGGTCTCGTCTGACTTAATGAACATTATCTCGGGTCTCGACTGAGATAATATTACTAACATTAACACTTTATTTCTGGTCTCGACGGAAATAAAGAATTGTTCTAGCCAAGAACAAAGGGCTTAACATTAGCTTACAGCCAATTCCTCAAGTGCCAAGCTTTAGATCGGTGAGTACGAGCCACTTGTAACATTTTAATTCTTATTTATATATCTATTTTACTATATTTTGACTTATATATATATATTCTACATTTCGTGTGCATACCTATTTTACACATATATTTTATTACAGTTTTTGACGATCTTATATTACAACTTGGTGCTAATAAGTGTTTTCAGTGTGATACAAAAATCTCAGACCTAAACTTATGTACAGAGTTTTGTCTCAATATATCTATTTCTGAAAATCGTATATCATAAATCGGTGTCAAATAGTGTGTTTTCTAGTGTGTTGATCTCTGACCCAACAGTTTTATTATCCTGTCTTAATACGATTACTCAAGATATTTAGGCTAAGCAAGTATGCCAGTGTTTTGAAGTTAAGTTATTCTAACTTTGCTCTATATTAACCCTATAATTATTAACAATCCTGTAAATGTGTTTCCCTATACGTTTGAGTCGTTGACCTGAAAACTTGTATACATAATCTGATCTTAATAGTGAGAAAGTCTAAAAAATAAGTGCAGTAGTTTCTTGAAAGTAAAACAAAGTGAACAGTGTTGATTTGTTGTTAGGAAATAGACCACTGATCTTGATCCAAGTTTACCAGTGCATTCATTTCAGTCACTTAATCAAATTTGCGTGTACGTTCTACTAACGGACAGTACAATGATGTTTTAACACCGAGATTTGCTTATATTTTTACACAAATTTATCCTTCTTTTCGCGAAGACGTCGGCGTACAAAATCTGTCGGCTCAGTTTAGCTCCAAGCACTGAGTGTGCTTTATAGTAGACCCTTCAATATTGACTTTTCAGGAGTACCATAAAGTCAGCCGTTTTTTGGAGCATATATTTCATTTTGTTTTTTTTTTACCTATTCCTTACTGTGATCTTTTCACATTCGTTAATAGCATATAAAAATCAAAATATTTTTTTAAAGAAAAAAGCCCAACCTACTGTTATAGAAAAAGTGTCGGGGTACTCATTCTGTTAAAAATAAAAGTCTATGGGCATCTGGCATCGCACAACAAACTTTTCTTTTATTCGAACGATTTTCATGAAAACATGCATAAGGATTTTCGGGTGCGAGAAAGCAATTAAGTTAAGTTCTAACTATGGAAAAGCATCATTGTATGGGTTAGGATAGGATTTTTATATAACGAGTAGTTCTTATACATATATGTGAAAAGTCCATCTTGAAAACGGGCACAAGGATTGGAAAAAATATAATAAATTTCCCTCAAAATTCAAATATTTCTAACGCATTGGGAACGGCACTAATTTACATGAATTTTTCTTGGTGTTATTAAAAGGGGGTAAACCTAAATTTTTTTACATTATAATTTCACTTATTCAATGAAACATTCATTCGCAAATGCTGGAAAATTATCTTCACATACATTACAAAATATTTTATTGACTTACGATGACTTTTTAATTGTAATATATAGTAGCTCTATTTTCGCCTAAATGATTATCTTATCAAACAATAAAAAACATAAGATAAGCTGCAAGAAGGTTTTTAAAATATAGAAAGAAAGAAAAAAGTTATATTCCATCGAATATACAAAGTATTTGCTAAATAAATGTATCTCCGAAAGTAAAGATTTTTATTATGAACAGACATTGAAATTTTCATTCTTATATGTATGGAATTAATAAATTTAATGAGTATAATAAAAGTAAGGGGAAATCCGATATCCCATGTGATAATGCAGATATAAATATGACTTAAATTGTTTTCTGTTAAGAGTTCATTCGTTATGTTCATTACTTCTAAACAGAAAATCGTTGAAACTTTATTTGTCACGATAAGAAAATAGTTTGAATAGAATTTTTTCATAGCATGCAAATAACATTGTTCAGTCCACCAACATATTTATGGATGCCTGGATGAATTTCTTAAATCAAACTGACTCTTCATAATCGATCCACGTTGAATTCCACCTATCAGTTAATTGTTTGGATCAAAGAAATATAAAAAGGGAAACACAAAGTTTCATGCTCCTAACACAAGATACTTATCTAATGATATTTAATACTCCACCGCAAGTCCCTTCCCATAGCCATCCGATGCAATATTCTATCCAGAAAATAATAATAAAGAAAATACATTATTTACATATAAATTAACCAAAAATATCATAAACAAATCATATACATCTCCAGTATATTTACAATTTTCTAATGTCATCTAGTGACATTACATCAGATAGCTGGTGTCGCCCACTGACATATATGCTTGTTCTTCTATTTCATATGGGTCCACTTTTGTTGTCGGGGGTGTGAAAACTGTCTTAATTTCAAGTTTCATTTTAGCTTTAACAGTCATGTTACATGCTCAACAAATTCCAAATATATTCAAAATTATAAATTTTATTGGAAGCCTACCTCCTATAACACCAAGAATTCCTTAAACTCGATTTTTAAGGAAATAAAATTATTCAATTTTTTTCTACTTATCCTTAAAAGTAGCTATGGGGAACAAAGAAAGGATTACAAATGTTATATTGCCTTCTATTTCTATTCTACAAATTCATTTGGAAAATACGCTGAACTGAAACTGAACTATGGTGGATTTCGTATAGAACTTATTGTTTCAAGTTCAGTGGAATCCAGTCGTTAAACCAAAAAGAGACAACAATAGAAATGTGATCCCATGATAATGTAAGCGATTTCAGTGGTGTCAGCGGTTCATGCTATATATGTCAGTGGTGTCGCCACAATCAAAAGTGGACCAAAACGAACCAAGCGTTGCCAGGGCAACACATTACGGAACTGGGACATAGCTGAAAGCATCCGCGACCAGAGTATGTATAATCTGTTTCCTATCCTTTGAACAAAAGTATAATTTTGTTTTATTCCTTCATATAGAAGTTTAATTCTATAGTTGTAGAAGTATAATTCTACTAATATCCAAAAACATCGAATTTTGCCGCCTATTCTAATTTCAGAGTTTAATCTGAAAATATCCCCCGTCAAAGTCTAATCTGAATACCCATCCTCTGAAAAGAAGTATAATTTTGTTCTGTCTTTCATATAGAAGTTTAATTCTATTAAAGTCCAAACTTCCAAAATCTAATATTTGCTCTCCAATCGTGTGACAGAAGTATAATTCTGCTTACACGCTCCAGCACGTGGCGACTGAAGTATAATTCTGCTTACACGCCTTAGCACGTTGTAACAGCAGTATAATTCTGCCTACGCGTTTCAACGCTCGCTGTAACAGAAGTATAGCTTTGCTAACACGCTTCAGAATGTTGCAGCCGAAGTATGATTCTGCTGCATCGCCGCTCTCCCCCTCAGAAAGTCCTATTCTGTACTTAAATTTGTGGAAGTCTAATTCCGATGAAGTAAAGTACTTTCCTCTTCTTCTTCTTAGGAACAAAAGTAAGGAAAGGAGTATGGGCGTAGCAGCAAGAAGTTTTGAATTTACTTGAATTTTATTTTATTTGTTAACTTGTAATTTTTTTTTTTGTTGAATTTTACTGAATTTTTTGTTATTAGTAGTACTAGTAGATTTTGAGTTTTAGTTGAATTAAATTGAATTATGATATTTTAATAATATTTATATTTGAATTTAAAATTAAAACTGAGTTATCTATTTTAAACCAGCACCCTCCCTTACGCTCGAGACTAGATCTCACAAATATTGTGAAATATTTCGCAAGATATGAAAATGTCTATCACTTTTACTGTGGCCCTTGCAGATTAAGGAGAAAGTAATTGTATTTTTTGCTTAATAACTATTCACTGAATCAATTATAAGATATCGTGGAATTTACTCATACTGCTATCGTATGGCAAGAAAAAAAAAACTTGCAAACCTCGCA
Source organism: Dioctria linearis (assembly GCA_963930735.1). Classification (NCBI taxonomy): domain Eukaryota; kingdom Metazoa; phylum Arthropoda; class Insecta; order Diptera; family Asilidae; genus Dioctria; species Dioctria linearis. Next base: position 221,245,723 of record OZ005742.1, read on the forward strand.
TTACTACTTAACCCTAAGTTCCGTCGTTACAATATCTTTGTTGGTTCAAGTTGTGTGGCGGCTAGCAGCAATCTAGGTGTGGCTATCTTCCATCTTCTGCGACGGGTCGACCTGTTTCCGTTTTTGTTCTCTATATACACTCACTCCTTTTATCCTTCTTGTCCAGTTAGAGCCATCGGTTTGTTCAATAGTTATTAAACTCGGAATGTCACCAGAATGAATCTGCGTTTCTCCGGGAATACCATGGACGTACTAAGTAACTGGTTGGTTCAACCAAAAATATAATTAACTTAACTGATAAACAATATTGTATGCGTTATAATTACGTTTTTCCTTTTTTTTCTTCCTTTACAGTTTGCTGTCTTCCTTTTTTTTTTAATTTCTTCTTAATTAATTTTAGTCCTTTAACGTTTTCTTCTCTAAATCCGTAATAGCAAGCCAACTTTTATAGTTAACTTAATTCGAATTTTTCCGATCGATTAATACTTGCTTTTTAACATGTTCCAATATCCGTCTACCTTTTACCTTGGCTACTTATTCAAGAAAAAACCAATGTCTTCCGGAAATATCCCTGCTCGGTCTTTTTTTCGAACTTAAAGTCGAGCTTCACCACGCAGTTGCACTCCGCTGCACATCATCCTAAGCCGCGCACCCACTTGCCTCCTTACTGACTACATACTAGCGGGTCCACACAACTTATCTTTTACTTGCCACTCCTTCTCATACTAAACCTGTTCATGGCTATATTAAAAATGTTAACAATTCTTTTCTTACCTTACCTAATTATTTGTTCAATGCCCTTTAAGCTCACAGCACTTCGGCATTCATGGCCTTAAATCTATAAAAAAAAACCTCTGCCCTATTCTTAGAATATAGAGAATGCAACTGTGATAATCCAAATTTAGCGTAGTCAAATTCTGGTTGGGTTAGTGTCTGTTGCCGCTGTAGTGAAAGCTCAGTACAGCCGTATAGTAGAATCAATATAGGGAGCGGGGCAACAGCAACAGCGTTTGCTCCCAGCGAAAAGGTTCTTATTCGATGCACTACGCCAACATACCCAGGGAATTTCGCAGCTGTCACAAACATAAACAAATCTCGGTAGAGGAAGGACTTTTTCGGTATTTCATCGATTTGTTATGTATTTTTAATTTAATTTAATATACAAAGGTTTGTAAAGTACACAAAATAATATTTTATAACTATACTTGCCTAAAAAATGATTTCCCACGTCGTACCTTGGTGTTGTCGTGGCAATTTTTCACCGGACACTTCATTCTTAAAATACATGAACTTCACTTAGAAATTTATCACTATAGTATCAACAGATAATTACTTACACTCCTTACTTTATTTCGCACCACTTTTAAACAAAATATCTTTCACTTTTGACAAGTTTTAAAATAATTTTAAATTGTTGCAAATTAGGGAACTTCGTTTGACAGCTGAAAATACATTTGCCTCTTTCTTCAATATAATGCTGACCTACTTCATGGGACGCTGAAAAAAACCACGCTCATGCACACAAATTTTACAGGTATCAACACTTCCTGTTGTCTCTATATTCTAAGGCCCTATTACAAGTTCGGTTGACATTTCTCCTGACAATTTCACTTTGACAATTCACAATCTATTTAGTAATTCGAGAAACTGCTTTAATGAATTGTTTTTAGTTATAGGTTTATTCAAGTTTTTGTTCATTTGATGTGGCGTGAGTGGAGCCACCCATAGGGCGAAAGATTTTGGGATAACTTAGTACTACTTACCATATGTGGTATAGCTTAAAATCCCTTGTTTAAATTCAAACAATCTTGCCCTTCGACGTAAGGGAAGTATTTCAGGTCGCGCTGCTCATGTTAAGAACTAATTTGTAATTACAAATATGTAATTACTAAATCTTGGCATGCATGAATACATTCCGTATTCTTACAGCAGATCTCAACAACAGCATGATCGCTCCTGGTTTAACGATAAGTGCAAACAAGCTATAAAAGCGAAAGAGCCTGCTTTTCGCGCCTATCAATTGCATCCATGTCCGGAAATGAAACAAGTCTACAAGACTGCACGGAACACCTGCAAGTCCACTATCCAGAGAGAAAAATTTCTTTTTGACCAGAATATAAGGCAAAGAATCTTAAAAAGCCGCAAAGGTAGCAAAGGTTTCTGTTCCCTGGTCAAAACCATCAGGAACAACTTCACCAGTTCCTCTATACCTTCACTACTTAATAATGGAGAAGTGATTGTTGACTCCCTGGATAAAGCTAATATTTTAGCTGCTAGATTCGCTTCAAATTCTTGTCTTCCACCCACTTCACAAACACCTGTTTTACATCGCCCGTGTGAATTTGTACAAGAGCCAATACACGTTCGTACGAGGGATGTGTTCAGGGTTCTTAAGAGGATCAACGTCTCCAAAGCCGCAGGTCCTGATGGTTTTTCGCCCCTGTTGGCTAAACTTCTGCGCAAACTATTCTACTTGTCTTATTCGACAGGAAAATTTCCAACTGCTTGGAAACTAGCTCACGTTCAGCCTATTCCCAGGAAAGGAGAGGGTAGCGATCCCTCAAATTATCGACCAATTGGGATCACTTCGATTCTTTCAAAGGTTTTTGAATCTATCATTAACTCAAAATTAATGAAGTATCTAGAAACTAACCATCTCATTAACGATCGCCAATATGGCTTTCGAGCTGGACGCTCATCTGGAGACTTGCTGACCTTTCTTACGGAAAGTTGGAACCGTAGTCTTCACAATTTTGGTGAGTCTAAAATCCTTGCCCTAGATATTTCAAAAGCCTTTGATAGAGTCTGGCATCCAGCCCTTTTAGCCAAACTCAAAGCACTTGGTCTCTCCCCTCCTCTTCTATTATGGATTGAAAGTTTCCTATCTAGTCGCCAAATACGTGTTGTATTAGATGGCGTTACATCTGAACCGCATCCCATAAATGCCGGTGTACCTCAAGGCTCTGTTATCTCTCCAACTCTCTTTTTAATTTTCATTAATGATCTGCTTTCCCTTACTTTCAATCCCATCCATAGTTTCGCAGATGACAGTACGCTTGATTTCGCATACTCCTTTGACACTCTTGCTGAATCCAGGGGGAATGCCGCATGTGTTAAACGAGATTGCATGACTAGATCATTGAATAACGATCTTAACAATATCCTCGCTTGGGGCAAAGCGAATCGCGTCGAATTCAATGCATCAAAGACCCAAAGCTGTCTTATCTCATTAAAACAAGATCATAACTTAACCACACCCGTTTCTTTTGATGGAGCATTAATTTCTGATTCACCGTCACTAAGCATTCTTGGCATTAATATTTCCGGTAAGTTAAACTGGACAGATCACATCTTCTCTGTTGCCAAAGAAGCATCGAAATGTCTTGGATTTCTGAAAAGGTGTAAGAAATATTTCAGCCCGTCAAATCTAGCGCTCCTCTACAAGTCCTACATTAGACCTAGAATGGAATACAACTCCCATATATGGGCCGGGGCTGGTCGCACAGCCTTAGCTTCATTGGATATTGTCCAAAAGAGAGCCTTCAAGCTCATTGGGGATTTGGAAATAACTTGTCATATCGACTCACTCGAGCACCGCCGCAATGTTGGATGCCTTTCGCTCCTTTATCGCTATATGCATGGTCAATGTTCTGATGAAATATCTAGCCTAATCCCTTGTAGAATGATTCCTGCACGCAATACTCGCGCTGCAAACCGCGCACATCCTTTAACCCTTCAAATTACTTTCGGCCGTACAGTAAAATTCCGTGATGCTTTTTTATCCCGAACAGTTCGAATGTGGAACAGCTTACCATCTTTTGTTTTTCCCCCGGCATACAATCTGAGAAGTTTAAGGGCGACATACATCGGCACCTGCGCCACTCTCCTCATATTCCGTAATCGTTTCCCTATCTCCTTCCTGCCATGCTGTGCTTTGCATCATAGGGTATCCCCTGAGCTTGGCTTAATAATAAAAAAAAAAATAAATAATTATGTACATTTACACTCTAATACACTCGGCAGACCGGCAAAATCAATGATCATTCGTTCGTAATTGAATTTTTCAAAAATCGCTTTACCTTGAATTTGAACTTTAATTATTAAAAATGTGCTGTCAATTATATATAAAAATTGACAGGACTTTCTTTTAATTCACAAAAATTTGGGTAACTTGATTTTTGAAAAAAATCAATTACGAATCAATGATCATTGATTTTGTCCGTCTGCCTAGGGTATAAGATTATTCACTCTTTAAATGTGTCCAATTCAAGATCACCAATTTTTCCTTTCTATTGCTCATATTAGAGATCATGCGTCTATGTGAGCATGATAATCTCTAGGAGTGTTAAATCTCAGCACTTCTTCGATCTCCCTGCGTATACGGACCGCTTGACAACTATTTAATACTGCTTCCTACCTACGCAAATTCTATAATATTTATAAAATACGTTAATCTCGTTATGTTTTAGGTAATGTTATTAACAGGGATAGAAGGAACGACACCGTCCGTTATAACATAAAATATTAAGTGGCATCAATATTGGTTTAGGTACGTCACTTCCGCCGCCTTGCGTTTTAGTTACAAAACAGAGATCGCCACCCATGCGAGAAAGTGAAAGTGTTAAGTTTTCAAACGTGCCTTCGTGCGAATGTTCGAACTGCATGTAGTTTATCTTTTGAAACTCTAATCTGAACTAAACGTGTATGTAACGGACGCACTCTTTCGTATTTTTTCATATCCGTGCACGACATTCATTTGCTAAGGGTACGTGAACAGGTAAAGTTCGTGAACACACGGTTTCTGTCTACACTAAACTGAAAAGCCTGAGAATTTAGAACCGGCCAAGATATGAGTAGATGGAACACACCTCTGGATAACCTCTCATTCAGCCACCAGCTGAGTTTCCGCTAATATTCCTTCTCTGCCCCACCCCTCGCCACACTATCTACAGAAAAATAGAATATTCTACTCATTTTTTTTAAATTCGGTAATCAAAGTATATTTTGGTGAATTTACACGGCTTTGTCAAAATGGAAAGTCGAGTGGGTTGGCCGAATTTAAAAGCTGTCTCTTTTATCAGGAAAGTGAAGTAGATCCAACAGCAGTTCAGTTACGATTATGCATATCTAAATGATGCTAAAAAAATACCTTGTTGTAAAAAAAAGAGGTCGAATTAAGAAAATCCGAAATTTATAGTTTAGTCCCCAATAACTTTTTCTGTAGATGGGTGCGGCGCTAGTTGAGCAGTCGTTGGAAAGGCCATGAAGCTCTGCATACAATGAGATTCTGCATACTATGACCGTAAGTCCTGTACTTTCAAAGATACCGGGTGTTTTGTGAAAAACTGGCTTTTTTTCTTAATCACTTGTAAATTCGAAACGGTTGATATAGTCCCCACCCTGCCATACAATTTTTGGTTGACTAGGTGAGTACAATTACCTCTTGCTCTTGTAATATGTTTTTGGTATGTTGGTCGCTGATTCTGTCCATATTTGAATTGATGATAAATATTGTTTAGACAGTGGGCTGCCGAACTTAAGTATGATGGCTAAGGAGCCGCTGCTTTTTTGAAGATATCCCTTGTTTATGTTGAATGGCAGAATATGCCAGAGCCTCTCTTCTATGGCAGAGTATGCCGCTGTTTTATATTAATCAGGGCAGAATATGCCGAACTTATAGGGATGGCAGACTATGCCGCTGTTTTGTTTTTTACACTAGGCAGAATATGCCAATGTGATATAGATGGCAGAGTATGGCGATGTTTTTTGAGAATTAAAGTCACTTGTTGAGGTTGAAGTTAAATCTGAATTATATTCAAGTCAAGTCAAGTGTTCTTCACACGCGATTAACGAAATAAAACGAATTATGGCGAATTTATTACCGAACCGATATCCCGGGATATTTGAAAATGTTTACGTACAGGCTTTAATTTTGGCCTAGAATTCACTTTTGTCTTTGATTCACTTTACACTTTAATTGTTCGAATTTATATTAACTTAAGGTTACACGATGTCGAAATTATTACACCCTGTTGCGCGACGGCAAGCTGTGTTCTTGTCTCTTATTTGATAATTTTGGAATTTAGAGGAATAAGGAAATTGGATGATAGTGGGAAGTTGTGGAATGTTAGAGATTACTCTAACTTGTTGTAAGTTGAAGACCGGCGTTTCTTCCAACATGGTGAGAAATATCCCGAAAGTCTGGAATGGTCCAGCGTTGATAAATCCCACGATGATCGAGATGCCTGGATGTTGTCCTATCCACGAGGTGGCTTCCTGCACTAGTGAAGAAAGTAAATCTTTCGCCCAGGTAATAAATGTTTCTCGTTTCCGAGTTGATTAGGTGGAGAGGTGATAAGTAGTGGTAGCTTTCAACTAGAAGTTGCGTTGAAAGCTAGCTAATGAGGGGGTTAGGATGTTGAGAGACCTTCTCAAGTTGTTTGACCGCGAGAGAAAGGAGATAGTCCTCGATTGGAGTGATGTTTGCACTGTCATACAAAAAGGTGTTGGGAAAGTAGTGTCCGTCAAGTTTTCTGTACACTCCAGTACAGGAACTTAGGATCTTTCTTTCGAGGGCGCTAATTTGCTTCATATAGGATGGCGAATTGGTGTGCCAGATGGGGAAGCAATAGCATATGATTGGGCGGATGAGCTGTTTATATATAAGCAGCTTTGTATCTTTCGGGAGACCGTTTTTCCTTCTGATAATAGGGTTGAGTAGGAAGTAAGCATAATTTGCTTTCCTCATGGTTAGCTTGGCGTGGTTGTTGAATATCAACAGATTATTGAAAGAGACACCCAGATATTTGGCGTTCTTTGAAGGCTGGAGCTTTTCGTTATTGACTTCTATGTTGTTGGCTCGTGTAGCGAGACTGGGTCTTCCCCTTGTGGAGAGGTTTTGGATGCAAATCATTTCAGATTTGTTAAGGTTGATGATTTTGATGCCCCATTTTCTGTAGAACTCGTCAAGTTTGAGGACATGCCGCTCCACTTTCGCAGCAGCGAAATTGGATGACATGGAGTGGGCGTACGTAAGGGAGTCATCAGCATAAAGTAGTGTGGTGGAATTTGAGTCGTTGGTAGGCTGGTCATAGGTGAAAAGATTGAAGAGAGTTGGTCCGAGGACCGAACCTTGGGGGACACCAGCATTGACTGATATAGCCTGAGATTTGACATTGTCAATTTCCATGTAGAAATTCCGGGATGACAGAAAGCTATGTATAACCCGGGTGAGATATGGCTGGAACTCGAGGTTTATAATTTTGAATATTAGCCCGTTTGTCCAGCCTGAGTCAAACGCTTTCTCTACATCAAGGAAGCAGCCTACTGCCTGCTCCCTTTTGTTGAGGGCTTTTATAGAATCAGAGAGGAATTTGAGCAAAGCGTGAAAAGTGGAGTGCTGGGGCTTGAAGCACAATTGGGTATCTTGCCTGATATCTAGGTCGAGGCAGGTATTTTCAATGTGTTGACGACTATTTTTTCGAAAAGTTTGCCCAGGTTTGACAAAAGAGAGATTGGGCGGAACTCATTAAGGTTTTTCGAGTTTCCTTTTTTGGGAATTGAAACTATGCGCGCAGTTTTCCAGACATCAGGAAAGTAAGAATTATTGAGGCAATTATTGAAGATAATTGTCAGATTTGATGACTTTGTTTGAAATGTTATCTGCGCCGGCGGACTTTTTACCTCTGATAGTATTGATTAGGGCGAAAACGTTAGCAGGATTTGAAAAGATGCTTAAATCATCCGGATTGATTTAACGACATGTTTGTGGAATTAAAGATTGTGGCGGAGGATCCCACTGCCTGTGCAGTGAAGTCATCAACGGTCGAGTCTACCTTGGACCTAAAATTTGCATCGCTTAGAGATGAGTTGTCTTTGAAAGTGGATTGGAAATATTCCGCGAATGCGGTGCATTTTTCGTGGGGGAGGTTGTAAGCATTCGAGCCACTTAAGATGGTTTTGGGAAGATTTGCTTTCCTGTAGCAGATCCTATTTATGTCCTGAAAGCAGTGTGGACCGGGCTGAAGGAGGCCAGTTTATTCCCAAAGTCTTGATTGAGAAACATTTTCGTTTGTTCCCCAATAATTGTTGGCAAGCAATTAATTTGCGATAACACGGTTCTGTAGGCTGGGTTGTGGCTATTAAGGGTTCGGTGAAAAATACGGTTAAGTATTTTTCGAAGTTTCTGCCTAAATTTATATAATTTTTGCAGTTGAGGCGGCAGATTTTTGTATTTGTAGTGTTTGCTCGGCACTACACTGGAAAAGAAGGCGACATTTCCTTCAATGGCGTTGTTGTGGAAGTCAATATGGAAGTCAATTTCCAAGTTCGTAAGATTCCGTTGCGAGTCAGGGAGATTTCCTGCTAGAAATTGAGAGAGCCTGTCTTGGAATTGTTGCCAGTCAACGTCTTTGAGTGAGGTTGAGGCTTGAGGGTCTGAAGCCAAAATATTTAAGGGTTCGCTTGGGATGATTGAGAGCTCGACTGCTAAGTGATCAGATTCAGCCATATGAGCTGCTCAAACGTAATTTGAGAATTGGGGAAGGAGATTAATAAGATTAGAGGTTGCGATATAGAAGTCAAGAGATGACCCTGATAGCGGGAAGGTCGGAGTATCCTGCGAGACGACGACGAAATCATGGGTGGTGTTACAGAAAAGCCAGTCATGCACTGCCTTGCCTGACGGACTTACGACAGAGTCATTCCACAATGGGTGCCTGGCGTTGAAATCACCACCAAGCACCGTGTAAGTGAAATTATCCGAGATTTGAGCAATGCTGTTCATGTTGTTCTGGATATCAGCTCCTGTGGCGTGGCATCTATTATATAGGGCGATTAAGAGAAGAAATTCGTTGTCACGAAGCTCTAACTTGACAGCAGTGCATTCCATATTGGAAAGGTTACTTATTTTCACCTCTTCGAATTTAAGGTTTTCCTTAATGAGAAGGGCAGTGCCTAGGGTTGTCTCAGATTTGTCCTGACGGATGAAGTTGTAGTGTTCAAAAGCTAACTTATGTCTCTCAGTGAGGAGAGTTTCAGAGAGGAATATAAATGTGGGTTTATGCTCAATGAGGAAGAGATTTAGTGCTGCTGTTTTGCTGTTCTTTACCAGCGCATTGCAGTTAAGTGACATGATTTTCAGCTTACTTACTTGCCTAGACATAGTCCAAATGCAAATTGAAGGTAAGCTGCTTGTTTTTCCGTTATGGAAGAGAGCTTCCTGTATTTAGGAAGGAAATTATTGAGTTTGCCCATAAGGACGAAAAGGTCGCAGCCAAATAAAGACTTGGCTTCTTTGGTGCAGAAATCGTCAATTTCAGACACTCTTGGTTTTCTAGGAGCTGCCTTCGGGGCGGACCTAGGTGCTGCTTGAGGCTTGGGAGCTGTGGGTTTGACAGGATTGTTATTATTAGACGTGGTTTTAGAGATTAGCTGGGCGAAAGATTTACCTGGTTGTACATAGTTCCTTGTGGCTTCCTTCACGAAGTCTTTACGTTGGCGACGCTCCTCGGTCTTCTTGGCACGTTGTTGTACTACCTCCTTGTACTTGGGGCAGCCTTTGTAACTGGCTGGATGTCCTTCAGCTTTACAGTTGACGCAATATGGGGCACCTTCCTTCTCGTTATTCCTCTCGCATTGTCTTGGTAAGTGTACATTTTTACACTTCACGCATCTGTAGTCGACCCTCCCTGCTGTTCCTCGCGACGTGGCCGAAAGCCTGGCAACGCTTGCACTGTGAGATTCCAGACGCGCGGTATTTTTCCCAGTAAACGATCTGGTTCAGAAGGCGATTTGTGGCCATTATAAATTTAATATCGTAATTACCTCCGAAATTAATTGCGAAGGAATTCGATTCCTTGCTCCTGGGCGTTTTAAAATGTGTCACAGAGTTAATTGTGAATCCACGCAATTTTTCAACGAGTGCTGCCTTCACATCCTCGGCCTGGTAAGTATGCTGAACTTCTTTCAGCAGGAGTGTCGTCGGCCTGTCACACTTAGGCGTGAACGTATAGCTCCGATGTCTTTGATAATGCTGAATAGCGTCTTGTGGTCGTCCTGTGAGATTGGCTTAATAATGCACTTGGTGCCCCTTGCCGTCTTTATGTAAAATTTGGGTCTGCTTTCTAGCTTATCCAGCTTGCTGTTGAATGCTCTGACGTTCAGATTCTGGCATACAATTGGTGGGGGTCTCACCGCCTTTACTACCTTGGCCGCAGTTTCTTTGGGCTGGATCTCAAATTCGTTCCGGTTTCCAAGAATTTGGTAGAATCCACCAGAGTTCTCCTCCCCGGGTGGTTGCTGCTTCGATCCTGATGGCTTCCTCTTGGCTGCAGTTCTGCAAGATTGAGGAGACGTCTCTGGGCTATTCCTTGCTCTTCGTTTGTTGTTTTCCACAACAGTGAAATTGTTTTCATCCTCAGACGATTCCGAACTCGATGAAGATGACTCAGTTGAGTCATTGGTCATTTCCACATCGGTGACTGTTTCATCTGTAACATCAGGTGGCGACGTGACATTGTCATCGAATAAGTTTCTTGCTCCTTCCTACATGGTGACTTCCGGGAGGCCAAGTTCATATTTAGTGTACAACCTTTTTAGGCTGCTGTCAATAGGGGCAAGAAGTGCCCTTTTGTACCCGAGATTTTTATTATTTATGTTAATTTCACTCATTATGTGTGTTCTTTATCACTGCAATTTATTTAATTGTTTAATTGTGTTTGTCTGTCACTAACTTATAAATGTATGTGTCTATATCACAATGTGTCTCTATCACAATCACCACACTTAAAACTTTACATTTAACAGTATGTGTCTCTATCACTTTTCTACTAACACTGTATGTGCCTGAATTTGATAACCACACACTGGCTTAAACATCTACACGGGCACACGCGCACTGTGACTACGTGAATGCCGTCGGCAAAATCTATGTATATATATGAATATTTGAAAATTACAATTTCAATTTCAGAATATGATGTTGTCACTTTGCCTATACCACACTGACTGACTGAATTATATTGATAAATCCCTGCTTATTTATACAAGTTGGTTACAAAGGAAACAGTGCGTCTTAATATTTCTAGAGTGGGGATTATTGCAGAATTTCAGTACATAAAATTTAAAATCATTATTGCAGTGTCAGCATTTCTGATCGCACAATTTCGTAATGATTCACAATGCAAATATATGGTAAAGCGATGACCTCAGGTATGTATATTTTCTCGATCAAGAATTATGCTTGTATAACGGAATTTGCTTGCGGTGCAAATTCTTCTTGAGGTCGAGCAAACTTTGTTTGTTTTTACTTCTTTATTGTTTCGATTTTTGTTTATATCTGCTGACTCATGACCACAGTCACTCTTTACACTCTACTGACCCACATTTGGACATTGCCTGAGAACGCGTCGACAAAGAGAGCTGAAATTTTGTTTACGGCGTTTTCATTGAAATAGTAAATATAATTTCAAAACTGGGGTCAATCATGCCGCCCCTTTTTGGTTTTGCATTTTTAAATTTAGGGTTTTTACGTATACGGTGAAACGATGAATCCTAGATTGTTTTCTTGTACTGAAAGGTTTTTCCGAATATGAAATACTATGAAATTGGTTATAATCGTTTTTACTGTCCAACAAACCGCTCTAGAAATATATGCAAAAATTACTTCAACAATCAAACTTGCACAGATTGGTGACCATACGAAATTACACTCGGGCATTCATCTATTTGTTTAAAAATCCATAAGTATGAAGGTGAAAGTTTACGTTTTAAATTTGCATTTATTTTTATAACCAAAAACTTGACTATAATTTTTGTTTGTCAATTATAACTATTATTTTACTAATTAATTATTTTTCTTTTCTTACAGGTAAGAAATACACTCGCAGAGAAATATTATTGTATTTTGCGAATATTTGGTAAGAAAAACTGTAATTCTCTTAATACAATTAGTTTCGGTGTCCCACAAAGCCCATTTTTTGGTTCAGTACTTTTCTGATTTTTTTTTTATATACATACATATATAATATTCAGTCAAGCTCAGGGTATACCCTATGTTGTAAGCCCGATAAAAAAAAACATTTTACTGTACGGCCGAAAGTATTTCGAAGGACGAAAGGATGTCCATGGCTTTCAGCGAGTTATTTTAGGTCTCTGTCTTAAAGTTTATTACCAGTAAATATAATTGACAAAACCAATATAACCAATACTAATTGTTTCTTTTCTATCAACATTTTAGGGAAACTAGTAACTGTCGCCGTAGTTTTGTAATTTCTTAAACTAAGTTGACTGGAAGTGTCTGTTAAATTTTACGCCTAAATTTTATTTGTATTTAATTTATTTATTATTATCAAAAATTAATAATGTTCAAATAAAGAATACAATTTGCATATTTGCTGACAAAATTTTCAATTCACTCAATTTTAAGTAAAAACAAAAATAAACCAAACGGGTTCGAATAAGGACTTTTTTTTATGTCAAAACGCACGTTATAGAGTTAAGAGTGCATTCATAGTACCAATTTAGTTTTGCTTTATAATATTTTTTATATCATTATAATAATTATTTTTAAATGAAAATAATACATATTTCCTATTTGCAGGACTGAAAGAAATATCTGTCCGAAATTGGGAAATCTTTGAGTTTATCCCCCATATTAATAATAATAATAATTCTAAATAACCCGCTATTAGTACGAAATGCTCTTTATAATATTTCAAAGTCCATCGATAGAAAAGAGGGCTGACGATTGATTGCCAACAAATGCGATATTTGTAAATGTTATAAGATCTACCTACCTACCCTAATGTATCCTTCCCCCTATGTTTAAAATTAAAACTCAATACTGAACTAAACACAACACTTAAAAATGACTTAATCATTCTAAAATCCAAACAACTTTTGTTTATTTTTATTTTTTTGAAAAGTAATCGGAGCATGCGTGTTTTGACCTCGAAAAAATTAGTCCGGATTATTTACAAATGAAGATCTTAGCTGCAGATAGTATCAGTTTTCTTTCAACCAAACATTCTACACATCTACCTAAAATTAAAGCCATCTGTTTTATAATGATTTCGTGTTCTGCTTTTGTTTTCTTCCTCCTTAAACGACTTCACGCTGTTTGTAGAATGAAGGATGGAGGGTAGCATCATCCACGCGACCGATAATCCCTTTTAAAAGTTAAAGTGGCTGTAATAGGATTACATTTGGAAGTCAACAAAACACCGAAAAAGGCTGTTGAACTCAACATAGATACAAATTTTATCTATTTTTAGGACGACCAAAACTAAATGCAAACAAATTCTAAAGACATTCTTTGACTCTGACTAGACTGATGGTTTTTATGATGATTATTTAGAGAAAAAACCAGCAAGTACAGTTATTTTTTTTAAGAATAAATTAAGATACGGGTCATAATTTAAAAGTGGCTACCTATGTAGAATGCCCTTGCGGAATGCTATAGTAGATCTACCTCAATAAAACTCATGTACTCAAAACTCGAAAAATGGGTCTCAAATGTATTGCTTGATATAAACTAACCGAGCCCATAAATTAGAAATCGTTTTTTCTTAGTTATTGTTAAATTATGGTAATGAATAGCCTATCCTATCCTGTCCTGCCTATTCTTTTTCTGTCACATTGTGTCGTCGTATCAATTTATTTTCGTCGGGTTTGGAACTCACAGTAATTAGTATATTGTTCGTGGGGAGATGCGAGAAGGAATTTGATTTATTGAAAGCTTGTGTTAAAATTTCTGCTGAAAAATATAGTTGCCTTGGATTGGAAAAGCCAATTGACTTAAAAACAAGCAGCAAAGTTACATTTTCGGGTTGATATATAACTCAAAACATCCCAAGTATAGAGATGTATGTATCTAATTTCGGTAGGGCTCTAAATTAGGAAATTTCCGAGAAGATAAATATGTTTTATAGCTTATTTGAGTTTTGCCCTATTGGATATTGGACTGCATGGAATGGATCTTGAATGACTAACTACACTTGAATATATTGTTTCAGCTGGTATACTGCACATTTTTCGATACTGTTGGGGGAGTATTATTTATATGCCCCCTATATCATCATCGTCATCAATATCATCATGAACTGATGTGTAATGAACGAGTGAACCATTTATATGTTATTAGTTTCTCTAGTTAATATTGATGAGTACGTCTGTGTTTATATAAGAATAGGATGAAATGTCAGTCGACCCAGCGTAGCACTTAGTGAATTGATTGATTTTCATCTCACATTTGCATCATTAAACTCAGCTGAAGCCATTATTCTATAATATCGTCGTACTGGTTTTAATCTATATCCTGATGTTGCCTTGTTAGAATTGACATTTAAAGTGATTGATGGTAACGCGATTCGATCCGTTTGATTGATGTAAAATAAAACTTCTATTAAGATTGTCAAGCCGAAACCAGAAACTGCCAAAATTGTTCATTATGAACTGTCATCCCAATTACATTCTTCATTATCTGTCAACAGCAAAGAAAAATAAAATATGTATACCAACCCCTTTCAAAATATGATCTTTTCCTTAGTCTTCTAGGCCTTTTTGTATTCTGCACAACAGCAGCTGTATTTATTATATAGATACTTTGGGCTTCTTTAACAGTAGAAACCAATTATACCGCATATTCATTCTTCGTGTCCGACAATGATATTTCACTTGTATTCATGTAATCTATCCTCTACAAAAAAACAACAGCATACTATATGATAAGACTATACAGGAATTTCTAGAGACTTTATTCTATGACTGACTGAAACGCGGCGTGAAAAGACCCTTCCTTCTCTTTCTTCAAATTATCCGGAGACATTTTATTGTTTCAGACAACTCGTTGAAATCGTTTGAATTGTCCCGCATAATTGAACAGGCCTGAGCTTCCGATGACTCTTAATAATGTAGATAAAACGAGGGGTGAAACGTGTGATTCATTGTTTAGGCACATATGTTCCTACCTAGGCATTCCTACCTACCGCAAAGCATGTTAACTTGGTATTTAATTTAACCCCTCACGAAAATATATATTTTTTTCAGTTTCTCTCTTTGTGTGTGTTTTTTCTGCTTCTTTGTTTTTTTAAGAACACATCTACTTGACCCTGTTAAAGCTTTAAGGCCGCATATCAATTTTGTTCTATGTTCCTATTCATCTTATCCTGAAGTGTCATCAAAACTGGCGCCTCTATTCAGCAGCAGTTTTTCACTATTTATTTTTTCTTTTAACGACGCCCATTATCATTCAAATTGAGTGTGCGCAAAATGATTAAGATGAACATGATTGAATCGGT
Organism: Dioctria linearis; assembly: GCA_963930735.1. Taxonomy (NCBI): domain Eukaryota; kingdom Metazoa; phylum Arthropoda; class Insecta; order Diptera; family Asilidae; genus Dioctria; species Dioctria linearis. The sequence continues at coordinate 221,261,022 of OZ005742.1, forward strand.
TGTTGAAGGTCAATGCCGAATCATCAATCGATGCGATTGCGGAGTTTCAAATTTTTAGAGTTGGTAGTCTGCTACCATGGATACACCGAATCATATCATGAAAAGTAATTCATTATACAGGCTGTTTTCACTAGCTGGTCAATAGAGCAGGAGGTAATAGTACTCACCTAACCAAACAAAAAATTGTTTGGCATGGAAAGGGGAACATATCGACCGATTTTGAGTTCCAGGGTGATTAAGAAAAAAAGCTAGTTTTTCACAAAACACCCTGTATCTTAAAAAGTACTGGGTGTAAGATTGGTGTCAAGAGCTCGTTGTATGTATTAGGGTGGCCCACAAATGCATGGATTTACAAAAGTGTTAATATGTCTAAATGCTCATTCAGAATTTGTTAGCTAATGTAATTTTAAACTTCTTTGCAAAATTTTAGTGAAATTCATTAATGTTTAGAGGTCGCTCAAATCGAAATAGTGTTTTTTTGGCTTTTCTGGATCTTCAGAAAACTGTTTCAACTTTTTAATTTGATAATATTTGTGTTGATTCTTTTTTCAAATTAAAGGGAACTTCGTTACGAACTTATTGCAGTGAAAATCGCTTTAAAAAATTAAACTTTTCTATTTTTTATAAATATTTCAAAACGAAAATTCGGCCCCGGAACTCCAATTTTTTTACTTCGCGTCAGTTTTTTTGTAAGGAAAAGTGGCACGCGGGTATACTTTTTCTACTATAATGTAATCTACAGTCGATTATCTTTCAAACAACTATAACTTAAGGGGTTTATGTAGTGTATGAACTGTTCTCAAAATGCGATTTTCGAATGTGAAGCATTTTTGGAAATTACAAAGATGTGCCGATCCATAAATGTAAAGACTTTGTACTAATGACATCTTCTTTTCTAATTATTAGATTGGACACCCACACATAATATTAAAAGTAATTTTGATTTTTACATGTCCGCTTGTCCGTTTGTTTGTCTGTCTCTCTGTCTGTCTGTTCGTCCGTCCGTCCGCACGATAGCTCAAGAGCGCGTTCACTGAAAGTTTGCACACGGGCATTTTAAAAATAATACGAATTTAATTTCGGAAATGGGACAAATCGGGCAACTTCTTCGTAGGGTTGCCATTAAAAACTTTCGTTTTTAATGGTATATTTGGGTACTGTTCGAGAAGTGACATTTGGTACATAGTGTTCTCATAATAATAGTAAATAAGATTTGAAAACTTTAGATCGGACAACCTCTTCTTGGTGTTGCCATACAAAACTTTGGGTTTTCACTATATATTTGGACACTGTCTGAGAACACGTCAAAGTAGAGGGCTGAAATTTTGTAGACAGCATTTTCATAAAAATAGTTAATAAAATTTTAAAAATTAACTAAATCGGGCAACCCGTTCTTGGTGTTGCCATACGGAACTTTTGGTTTTCACTTTGTTTAACTTTTATGTTCATCTAGGGTACAATATTATTGATCTTAAGACCAATTGTAACTTGTTCTCTTGTTTTTTGTATAACTCATTTTGTTACAGTAAAAAAGTCTATACTTTTATGGACCGGCACATATTCTTTGTAAAAATGCTTCACCTTCGAAAATCGCATTTTGAGAACAGTTCACACACTACTTGAACCCCTGAAGTTGTAGCTATTTGGAAGATAATCGATTTTAGAATAGATTATTGTAGAAAAAGTACACCCGCGTGCCTCTCATCCTTACAAAAAAACTGACGCGAAGTCAAAAAATTTGAGTTCCGGGTCCAAATTTTCGTTTGAAAAAAAAAATAGAAGAATTTAATTTTTTAAAGCGACTATCACTGCAATAAGTTTATAGCTATGTTCCCTTTAATTTAAAAAAGAATCAAGAAAAATATTGTCAAATTAAAAAGTTATGACAGAAGATGTTGAAACAGTTTTCTTGAAAGTGAAAAACAGAAAAAAAAACTATTTTCGATTTGAGCGACCTCTAAACAGTAAAATTACATTAGCTAACAAATTCTGAATGAGCATTTAGACATTTTAACACGTTTGTTTTTTGGGCCACCCTATAATTTGGGTGTGACCTTAATAGGCTTTAACGGTTAACACATAGGGTATAATTGGTCAAATTAAAGAGGACAGTGTACAATTTACAGTTTTTGTAAAAAAATATATATATATATATATTTTACACACAAAAGATTTTGAAATAAATAACGGCATGTATGAAATTTGCGTGTAAAAAAATTAAAATTTTGGAAATATTTGAGACAAATTTAAAGATGCTAAATTAGAAAATACAGAGTAATACACTTTTCAACAGCTACTATTCTTGGCTATGTAATAAGCCAACAATAACCAAAATCTATATCGTGGTTCAAAAGTTATACTCATTTATTCTCCCGAATATTGACGAAATCTTCAACTGACCACAGCTCCTAAAGGAAGGTTTATAGGGAGGGGGGGGGGGGGGGGGGGTACGTGGAACAATTTTTTGATCAGCTCACCTCAAGGCATCGCGTGGTATACCGGAAGGTATCTTGATCAGAATCACCCTGTATAAATAAATTAAAGGTATCCTATGAAAAAAAAAATAATTAACTGTAATCTTCACAGTATTCGCGTAGCTAACCATGGCAAGTGATATACTGTAGCCATTCTATGTCCCTATATCAGCTCCATTTTATTTTGTACAGGATATCATTATCGTCATTTTATACCATATATAGTCACCTGATGCAAAGTATCCGCAATCAATGTATCTTCCTCAGAACTTGAATCAAGCGACCCACCAATTATCTCCTTGTCTGCATCACTTAGTCTATTCTGAATAGTTTCACGAGATACTTTCCACTTTTTACTCTCACTGACTTGTAACAAGTCCTTTTTAATATTTTCTAGTCTTCCGTATAGTTTCGATATTTACGCGTTCTTAGCACTGACATATATAAAATGGACTGCTGATACTACTGAAATTCCTTACATTATTTGACATTATTAGGGGATTACTTTTCTATAGTTGTCCCTTTTTGGTTTAACTACTTTATTCCGCTGAACTACAAATAATAAGTTCTATACAAAATACACCATAGTCTAGTTATAGTTCAGTGGTTTTCCAAATGAATATATAGGATAGAAATAGATGGCAATACAATATTTATAATCCTTTCTCTGTCCCCCATAGCTACTTTTAGGGGCAGGTCGACAAAAATTGCTTAATTTTATTTCTTTAAAAATCAAGTTTAAAAAATATTTGATGTTGTAGGAGATAAGCTTCCAAAAAGAGAAATAATTTCGAGTGCATCTATAATTTGTTGAACTTTTAATATGAATATTAAAGCAAAAGTAAATTAAGATAATTGTCACACCCTGCCAAAAAAAAGTTGACCCATATGAAATAGCAAGTCAGGCAGTCCATGTTATATATGTCTGTGGTTCTTAGTCGCCTAATATAATTTCGGGGCATTTTAAAGTGAAACACGTGCACCCGCTACCGAATTGTGTAACATTGAACTATTCAGTACTTTGTGCCCCTTCACCGTCGCGTCAACCGGTCAGCGGCACTAGCTGCCAAAGTCACCCTGTTTTACGGTATCGATTTATAAAGAAAAAGGATGTCAAAGTAAAAGAAAAAGGTAAGCAGATCCGAAATTTTTAGTTGAGACAACCATAATTTCTGAGGTGTACGGAGCTGGTAAAGAAGTCGTTGGAAAGTCCATGAAGTTCTGCATACAACAAGCTATTGACGGTGACCGTACACCCTGTACATTTTAATATACGGGGTTTTTGGGAAAAACTACCAGTTTTGTTTAATCACCCTGTAACTCCGAAAGGGTTGATATGGTACCCTCCCCCCCCCCCCCCCCTGCTGATCAAGGTGAGTACTATCACTTTCTACTCTACTGACCTTCTAGACGGAAACAGACTGTATAATCAGAATGAAATTTTCTTTTACTGTACTCTCCACAATTGCATTTAAATAAGGATGATGATAATCATCTTATTCATTAGTCGGGTACGAGTTGAGAATGCTGTTGTCGAAATATTTCAACTAAATATCATTTTACACCTTTTATCCAAAATCAGTGGTAGAAAATCACAGAAAAGTCATTAAAATACTCCGTTGAGTTGGTCGTATCCGTTGGCAAATTTCCACCAGTAATTTATCAATGGTCACATTTCCGAATAGAATTTCAACAATAAAAACGTAAAAAATGTCTTTTTAATGAACCCCGTATAGTATAGGTGTATACCTTTAGTATATGCATACTTCTCTATCTACAGAAATGTGTATTCAGTCCAATGACTATAATGTAGATGAAGGGACATGAAGGGACACGCTCGCTACTAATTTTCTTAGATTGCAAGAAATTCCCAGTCCCCCAAGTATAGGGTAATTGAAAATCGATTTGAAACTGAATTGGTGGGAGGAAAGAAACTATTGTCTACTAGAAATGCATTCACAGTTAATTATAATGAAAATGAATTTTGTTCGGTTTCCAAAAGTAATTGTAATTTATTTCGCGGAAATGTTGTCTTACTTTTAAGACTCCGCGTTGATGATTCAGGAGGATACGGTACGTATTTTTGCCATTCAGAAATCTTTTGATCAACATAAAATTGATTACGTATTTAAAACAAGTATATCTAGATAGAGAAGGAGCACAATGTTGGCACAGTTCAGACAGGCAACTTGGCGAGATTCCAAAATAAAGTGATTGTGGAGGCAATAATATTTCGCATATTTTATTTTATTATTATTATGAAAAAGAGGACATAATTTATGTAATGTTTTTTTTTAGAATATATGCAGCCAGTTGTAACTGACATCAGTAGGGGCAGCAATCACATTCTTGGGACTATGTTGCTAAAAGGTATCTTCAAAGTCAGAATTCCATCTATAAGAATGGGAATCGCAATCTGTGCTTTAACTATTGACACACGCTATTATCTATATAGATAGCTCCAAATCTGGAGAATGCACTTTCTATCAGGAGACTCATGTGGAAATTGCCCCACACCTAAAAAACCACGTCACGGGTTTTCAGGCCGAAATTAAGGCTATCCTTGAAGCGGAAAAGTACATATCTACTCAATTCAGACATAGAGAACAAGCAGATTGCTATCGTGAGTGTCTATGAAAGGATTGTCAAAGAATTTTGCACTCTACAAACTGGCCCTGGAGTGTAAAATCACCCTGAATTCCTTTTCTCGGTTTAATGAGATACTCATTGTTTGTATAGTGAAGGAACTTTTTGTTCTCCGCTAGAGTACAAGTTCTTGTACTTGGACTCTTGTCGCAGTATAGGACCCTGATGAATTGTGCAAGGGTTCTTGGACCGTCCGTTACACTGTTAAACTGCTGGATATTCTGGATTAGACTATCTATAATTAGCGTAGTGTATGAAGTACAAATGCCGTTAAATAAAAACACAAATTGAAAACTTAATGACAAATTTTTTATTCATTACCGGCTTTTTATATAATCAATTTACTGAGTGTTGCAAATAAGCTATTGATCGTACACTTTTATTCGCGCTGGAAGTAATTTCCAGACGTAATTTGATACTGTTAAAATTTATTTGTGCAAAACAATGCTGATATTACCAAAACGAGTGAATTGAACTTATTTAGAAGCTATGGAATTTCTATAATTGCTGACTATTCAAAATTATTGTGAAAATTTAAATTGAGGAAATGCAGGAATGCAAGAAATCGAGCAAATTGTATTTCGACTAAATAAATAAGAACAAATTATATAGAAATTATTAGCGGGAAATTAAATGCGTTGTTGTGTGTATGTATGTTATGTGTCTGCTGCCTGCACCTTCATCCTATGGGTACCAGGCACAGCGATATAAGCGGAAATGAAAAAGTGGAATAACTCACTCATCTTGGTGCTGTCTCGGAAGCTCCCTTCTCCACAATCGGGATTGCACCAAAACAGAGAGTTTATAATATTATTTGGTCGACTGCCAAACAGCCGTCAATGGTCAGATTACCCCTCGGCTAGAGTTACAAAGCAATTGTTAGATAAACTTAACCCAAAAAAGCTAAAAACAAAGAACAAGCAAACCCTGAGAGACCTCGTGTCATTTATTAATGAACACTCATATCTCAGGTCTCACCTACACAGAATTAGACTTGTTAACAACCCTGTATGCAGAGCATGTGGCGAGGAATCCTAAAAGTTGTGTAACTTTTTCTGTAACTGGGTACGTTTAGACGGAGACTAAACTGGTCAAAATTATTGATTTTTCCTGCGCGTAATTGCAAACCACACCGAAGTGGTTGGTACTCTTACATGGTTGTGACCAAACGCTTCCGATTCTTCCAAACTGGCTCTCCGCCTAAACGCGCCCACTGTTTGGCCCTCGCTGGTAGACGTATACTTTTCTTAGCTCATACCTCCTAGAAGAACTGCATTTTTGTGCAGGGTAGGAGGGAAATTTAAAATTTTGTGAGAGCGTTCGACTGGGATTTATGAGCAATAGCTCATAAATTTGAAGGATGAACAAGGGGCCTTTGTTTTGGCCAAAGTTCTAGAGAATATTTATTCGGGTATTTTATCAACACTCTAAAAGGAAGGAAACCAATGTTTTCAAAAGCTGTTTATACAGGATGAACTGGTATAATATATTTTTTGGAAATGGAATCTAAAACAATATAAAAAAAATATATTTCTCTATGAAATTTTAAATTAATTCCGAAAACTATTAAATAGTAAATAAACAGAGTACTTGTTTAGAATTCGGGTTAAAGAAAGTTCAGCCCAGTAAGCAGCCTGAACTAATTGCTACAAAAGGCGAGCGACACCTGGGCATTTAAATCTAGCCCGAAATTTGACAAGCAAGCACATTTAGAACCCGATGGTGCATTTCGAAAAAGGCTAATAGAAATAAATTTCGTAGCAGAACAAAGATGATCAAAATAAATATTGTTTTCGAAATTTTTTTATAATGATCAAAGATTGTGTGACCTTATTAAAAATTAAAACTCAACAATAGTTAGGTAAAGGCTTTTTAAAACTTACAAACGCATCCTAAAATAAAACACAAGACAATAATTTTTTTTTTAATTGCTATTGGGAGCTGTCCGTGTCTTTCTTTTTTTTTGTTAATTTAGTCCTGTCATATATTTTCTATAGTGAAAAATAAAAATTAAAAGATTCGATATATAAAATAGCCAAAATACGGAAAAATTGTGTCTACTGCCATATGTTGAAATTAAATTATGTATAAGATATAGCTCTTCCGCAGATGAGTACAAGACAGAAAATTTCCAAGTATATATATATATATATATAGTTTCCAGAGAAATAGCAGAGATATATTTTGTAATAACGTAGCGGGAGTCTGTGAGACCCAACTGATCACAAATTCAAAACTTCGGCAGTAAGAAGGCAGTTACAAAGTTTTCCAAATAGAGAAGCTAGTTATGCGAATATCGAAAACCTTTTTATTTCATATCAAACATCCGTTTATGGAATCGTGTTTTTCACCCTTTCCCTGTAACCTTCTACCGTAACGCTACCTATCGTAAAACCAACGTAACTTTACCAAGTTTACCAAGAATGTCTGAGTGTTAAAAAAATTTAGTGCAATTTTGTTCGTACCTACAAACAAAGCGCAGAACTAAAAATGTGAATACTTGCAGGAAAATTTAAATTTAGTTTAAATTTGAAATTTTTCAATCTGGAACTTCCATGCCGTTTTGAAATTTTTAATCTTTTCTAATATTTTCAAACGTTTCCAGCTACACTGTAGAAAAAAAAAGTAAGACAATTCCCTAAATTTAAGACACGTTTTTTCTTAAAAATAAATGTCAGTGTTTCTGATAGAAAGGGGAAAATCAGTTTAATTTCCCCAAATCAATGGAACATTCTATGAATTTAGGTATTTGGAACCAGAAAACCTATACACCTTACGTAAACTTTCCGAAATGTTCAGTTTTCTCGGATATAAGGAAGAGAACATTCAATAAATTAGGTACTATTCTACATTTTTTATGGAACACTTACAAATATATTTTCCTAAATATAATTCACTCATTGTACCTCCATTTTAGGTACAAAACCCAACCCAATTTCTGAAGTAGAGCAATACTTTTATTTTATAAAAATATACCTACAAATTGATTCTGATTCTAGAGAAAAAAATTTTACTATGTAATACATAGCTACGTGCAATTTTCTAGCATGCCTGAGAATGAACAAATGTAAATCATAAAACATTTATATTTTTTATAAAAACTTTTCAACGACTGATCCTGATCAGCACAGTTTTCTTTGCCTTTTTGAATGGCCACTTTTCGCGTTTAAGTGCTCTTTTTTCTCAAATTGCGACAACATGAACTTAATTCAAATGGCAAAGCACATAGATTTTTTTAAAAAATCGTATGTCAACATATCTTAAAATACCTCCAGTCACGATGACTGCTTTCTTTTCAATTGTAACATATAGCAGCAGGTTCTCTATTTAATTTTATGACTACCACTTTCGTAGATTTTTTTAATTTTATACCTACACATAGATCATATGAAAATCTTTTTATATGCTAGTCTAATTATCGTTTTAGACTGTACACTCTAAAAATGTTTTGTTGAATATTACTTCAATAAATGAAGGCAACTAATTACCTACAATCATTGTAGTTAATTTAAACAGTTAAGTAAATTTAAACTTCGAGGTTTAAATTTAAGCTTTCGAAAAAGTTTAATATTAAACATGTAAGTAAATTTAATATTCAATGTTTACATTTAAACTTACTGAAAAGTTTAATGTTAAACACGTAAATGAGTATATTTAAACTTCGAGGTTGAAATTTAAACTGTCGAAAAAGTTTACTATTAAACACACAATAAATTTAAACTGCGATGTTTAAATTTAAACTTACCGTAAAAGTTTAATATTAAACATGTAAGTAAATTTATTCCTCGATGTTTACATTTAAACTTACTGAAAAGTTTAGTATTAAACACGTAAATGAGTATATTTAAACTTCGTGGTTGAAATATAAACTGTCGAAAAAGTTTAATATTAAACATATAAGTAAATTTAATTTTCGATGTTTACATTTAAACTTACTGAACAGTTTAGCGTTAAACGCAATCTAAGTATATTTAAACCTCAACGTTTAAATTCAAACTTCCTTGAAAGTTTAATATTAATTTGTTTAATGTAAAACATGAAATTTTAAACAAAGTTATAATATTTTTAACTACAAAAATGAATATTTTAAGTAAATTAGCAATTAAATTTAAAACTCTGTCTTTAAGGTAAAAATAATATAAATTTGTTTCAATTTATCAGTTTAACATTACACAAAATAACATTCAATATTAAACTTTTAAGCAACCTTAATATAAACGTCGAGGCTTGATGTAGATAATTTTGTCTCCATAAATTGAATTCCCATTAAATTCTAAATATTCCTGCAATTGAAAAAAAAAGTATTTTGAAAAATATACACTTTTATTTTATTTTCTAACGTTTATTAGGTACTTTAGTTTAAACAAATAAAGAAAATTTGAACTTAAGCCATATTTCCATTACAAACTAAAGGATCATATATTCAAAGATATAAAAAAAAAACGATATACATAGTTCAGTGTTTAAAATGCGGTATACATTATTGGTTTTTAAACATTATTTATTTTGGCGATTAAATTTGTTATTTTTGTAACATTATAAAGGGATTTTTTTGGGCCCCTTGCACCCTCGGTGTACAACTTCAAAAAATATTTAACAAAAAAGTCTATGGTTTGTGAAATTTCTTTGGGATATTCCATATTGAAAGCGTAAAATATGCAGATGCATAAAATTAAGCACAAATTTAAAGATTTATTTTCGAAGGATAAGACTTGCACTTTTTCCGTGTATATGTAAAACACTGTATCCTCTGGTGAAGTATCTGTAACAAAATAAAGGAAAATAATGTTAATAGGCAAATTTAGTAAGATTCGATTTATGCATTATTTAACAAACAATTTTTAAGAATGTCCATTGTTTGCTTGTCTGTCTGTCTGTATGCTCACATCTTCGATATATCTCTTTAATAATGTATGTCTTTCCGTTTCAAAAAGTTTACTCACCAACCATTGCTATCCACGGCCCTGAAGTAGGTATTTGACTTTCCAGCTCAGATAAAGTAATTCCCACCTTCAACCAAAAGCACATTATTCAGACATAATTCATTTACTTAGAACATGAACAACTTACCGCAAATTCCTTAAATAAAAAGTCGGAATTCTCCTTAAAATATGAAGCAACTACCTTTATAATAGTTTTTTCATTTTCTTCATTTATAATTTGTTTTATCATTTTGTTTTGTGATTTTCTAAAATACTGTAGTAACCTTTGTCTTTCTTCTTGGAAATCGCTTTCTAGAATTTTCTTATCAATTTCCGTTAATTGTAAGAAGTGTTGGTATAGGCAATCCTTTTGAAATATAAATGGCCAATTTTCTTTAATACTCAGTATTGAAGGATAATTTCCAGCGCCATTAAAAAATGTTCTCTGGATAGGAAAGCAATCACTCATGTATTTCAAAATAACTTCTTTGTTATCACTAATGCGGTTATCGACATAAATGTTTTGTAAAATTTTTTGCTTGTCCAACAAGGAGCTATTAGAATTGTGGTCTTGGTTTGGTTCCCAATTTTTAGCGAATTCTCTCAAAGAATTAGATCGCTTTCTGTTCTTAATATGCATATTCGATACTGCAGAGTGGCAGTGTGCGGTTCGGTTTAAGAAATTATTTCTATTTCTCATCATCATAATTAAGGACTGGGAATACGACGTTATCACTCTATTTTGTCTATCCTTTTGCATAAATGAATCTGGATACTTATTTCTTATTTGTTCAGCAACAGTGCGAAAAATTCTCACCGGAATAAAGTAAGAGTAGTTGCGTAATTCATCAACCACATAATTGATGAAGGCTCTTAACCTTCCACCCAATGTTTCTTTTTTTCTCAGCATTAATTTTATATCAGCTGGAAGTTTGTTCCAAGGAATTTCAAATGTAGAAAAAAGTTTAAGGGCCTCACTATTTGTCGATGATGATGATGATAAAGCCCCGCTACTCATACTGAGTGTACTCGCAATACTTCTTGATGGTGATGCTACTCTTAATTCTGAATTTGAAGAACTTGGTGTAAACTCTATTAGTCCACTTGAAAGTACGGCATTATAATTATGTTCATCTGATTGGTGTATAGATGAATTAGCGACATCATAACTCCCTTCAGAGAAAGAAAAATCAAGAGTTTCCCGAGTCCAATAAGAATTTTCCTCTAAAAGCATCAAAACCGTTCCCTTTTCTGAGGAGTAATACTCTAAAATTTCGTCGTCAATCAGTTCAGCTCCCGTTTTTTCGAGTACAATTTTCAATCCCGGTATTCCTGCGTTGTTGGCTTTAAAGTAAATAATAATCACATATTGTTTTGTTTAATAATAATACAACTTCACATTTACCTTTTTTTATTACTTCGCTGAGCGTTGGAGTACATAAAAAGGTTTTCTTGATGCTTCTGTCTTGACTCCAAATTTCTATAGGTATTTTCGCCATTGTTTATGTAAATTTTTCTGAGTTTCAGCAAATTGGTTGATTCGTGCTTTTTATTGTGTAAATATTATTGTGTGCATGTATAGATTCTCGTTAGAAATGATCAACAAAAGTGTTCATCAATGATAAATAATATTTATTATTTTTTGATAAGATGAAAATTGGCTTTTTTATAACTAATTTGTCTAACTTAGTATGGGCATTAAACACATTTTTATCATGGCTTTCATACAGAAGCGTATACTGGTTATACCAACATTTGAAAATTGTGCCGAATAGTATTGCTTTTGTTTTTACATTATTAAGGAAAATATTTTTAATTTTTAATACCTCTATATCTCCAAGCTCATTATTAGTTATTACTACATGGTCATTTTGTTTGTACACTGTATTTAAATATTTTATTTTATTGGATAATAAAACATAATCCTCTGGAATATTGATGTTAAACATTTCAGATGAAAACGGAATAGCATCATCAGCACATATATCTAATTTGTATCGATCATCTGCAATACTTGCTTGGTATTCTTGATGACTCTTGCATAGAGAATATGTAATGTTTTTAAAATTCTTAATTTGTTTAGCCTTTTGTTTAAAGAACTGATGTTTTTGTTCGAATCCCATTGTCCATAGCCCTCGTAATGGACCAAATTGCTTGAATAACTCGGGGTAATGGCAAATAAAATGATGTTTAGGTCTAAGTTTTATGTTAGGAAAATTTAATCTACGATATTCAAAGTAAAGGTCAATATAATGTGATAACAATGAAACTTGTTCTATTGCAATTTCCATGGAACATACTAAGCGACAAATTTCCACCATTATACAAAAGAACTTCCACACCGGATCCTCAAAAACCTGAATATTGTCAAGAAAAGTTAATGGCAGTAAAACCAATAAATTCCAAATTTCGAATGATTTACCAGGAACTTTTTTCATATTTTTATCAATTTTGGGAAATGAAAGCGACATTTTAAATTTTTTTCGAAGGAAATCTAAATTATGGTTTACAAAATTAAATGTTATTATAGTTTTTTCATTAAAATATTTCAATATTGCCATTAAGTCGAAAGGGATGATGCCTTCAAACAAATCATGACTTATACATGGTGGTAAGCCCGGATTGCAAACATGATAATTTGCTAATTTGTTAAAAACAGAGTTAGACTTTACACCATTTAGAAGTTCTAATGCTTGGTTTTCAGTAGTTGCAAAGACAGAGTTGTAGCTATCAGGTGTTCTCAAATCACATAATTTCATATCATATGATTTTAAAAAGTTTCTATCATAAATACAATATCGACAGAAATGCTCCGAAGTACTAAAATTTTCCGTGAACCCACCAATTTGGTGGCTTCCAAAATTATCACCTACTACGGCAATAACTGATCCACGTACAGTTTCAGGTTTTGGGATATCAAATTTATTTTTAATTTCAATTCCAATATTTTCTAAAATAATCAAATCTTTTATTAAGGGCTTCAGCACTTTATCAAATCCAAAATATTTTACAATACTTTCCCTACAGAGCAAAACTAATTGAATATTTTTGATTTGGGATCGGTATTGTTTCTTTAGATTGCCAACTGTCATGTATACTCCAACCATTTTATGCTTACCTTTTGAAGAGCCAATGGGATTACAAATTTCAAATGCATCTTGAAATAAAATTAGTTCAATTTTTTTCTCAGCACTTGTAAAAAATGAGTTACTTTTGTACACACTACCGTCATTATAATCAAGTAAAGTTTGTTCTTCAAATGGTTTGCTTTCATAAAACAAATTAGAAAACTGTTGATCACACATTAAACCAGCGAGAGTATTTAGTATAGGTACATAATAGTAGAAACTATTTTTATGTGAATTGTTTCTTCCTAAAACAATTTTTCTCAAAGGTACATAAGAAGAATTATTTTCCATATATCTCATACGACTATTATTATTTCTAAATATTTCTATTTCATTTATATTTCTGTTACAATTAAAAGCGTCTAATATTTCCAGGTCCTTATTAATCGAATTTTTATTTGAAAAAATTCCTTTGACCTTCTCTAAAATATCATTATTACCATTCTGCAAAATTTCGTATAATTCATCATGAAGAAAATTAAGTGCTTCGTTCGATACATTGAACTTATATTTTAACGTAGTAAACATATTACAAAAAATATTTTGTTTGAAATTGTCTTCGGTATTTTTATCTGTGTCGCATACGGTTAAATACTGACTAGTAAGCTCTGTTTGCTGTTTACCATAATGCACAATTTTGTTTTTTTCGGTTTTATGTTTTCGGAAGCAATGGGATCTGAAGGTGGACTGATTAATAAAGCTCAAACTGCAATTATTTATTGGGCACCGAATTTTCTCATTTGCCTTTAAGTGACTTCTCATATGCTCAAAAATTGCACCCATGACATCCGTTTTATATTCACACAAACCGCAAGCAATACTGTTTTCTAATCTTGACGAAGTCGTTTTACTATTAATCAAAGCAGAATGACATCGGTGCCAGTGCACACTGTAAGCATTATATTTAGAAAAATTTTTACCACAATCAGGCCACAAACATTGCAACTTCACATTACTTTGTTTTCTATGCAAATAAAGATGTTTGTTATACAACGCCACAGACTTTGCAATAAAAGTACAAATATTACATTTAAACAAATTCATTATTGCTATTTAAATTTTCTTGCTAGTGCATAAATTATATTAGATAAGTGCATTGAAATACGGAAAATTAATCACTTGTTGACTTTCCAACAAAATATTGTTTAAATTTCAACAGATGTTGATATTTACCCAAAAAAAAAGCATTTGGTACATTAATTGAAGTAAAATTCAACAGAACATTTTGAATTGCAGTAAAATTTACCTCATTGATTGAAGTAAATTTACTTTAAGTTTTTAGAGTGTAGAGAATGACTGTAGAGATGATATTAATTACAATTTAAATCAATTAAAGAACATCTTTTCTCAGCTAACTTAGTTAAATCTTTGTCTTTGTGTACTGGTACTTGTCAAAGTAGTATTTCTGCTGCCAAAATAAAAAGTTAAATAGAATATTTGATAGTTCGCAATTGAGAATAACTAAGAACATATTGATTTCGTTTCTGTTCAAATTTTCTTTACTTCAGTTTTATCGTCTTAAGTTAACAACCTCCAATTGAATTCTCACTCTCATTTCCAATGATTCAAATTTGTCTCATAAGCCATAAAAAATTATATAGTTCCTAAATCGGGTAAAAGTAATTTCATTATTCACTTAAATACTAATCTTGTACATATTTAACTTGCCTTAAGCTTCAACCTATAGGGAGAAAAATATTAAAACAATTCAATATCATACTTCAATAGAATTTCATTTTCTTTTTTGTTATAATACGTCTACCTACCTCATAATGAAAATTACCTAGGTCAGAGGCTCAATTTAATCGAAAAAAAGGAGACTTCTCTTGAATAGTACCTACATATATATAACTTCCAACCCGCACAAATCCCTTTTGTTAACATAAATATACTTATTTATGGGTACAGGTATAGCTCGTACATATATATATATAATTCAGCATAAACCACATCCTTTACTGTAATTCAAATCCTTTGGTAAGTCGAAAAGGCACCCTTTTAATAACCTCCTCCAACTTTTTAGGTTGTACCAAATCGGATATGTCCATGATTCAGAAGAGAAAGAAGCCAACCAAAACAAAGGATGTAAAAAAGAAATGCTCTATGAGGAGATGTACGCAGGTATTTAGTTAAGGATTTTCCAGGCTAATGAAATTTATACATCCATTTCCATTAAAGGCTTAACTTCTGGGACAAAATTTTTGCTTTCAATCCCCTTACACATATTTTCGGGTTTACCTCGCTGCGCTGTCTGCGCGTCTATAAAAGGGAAACCTTCCCTCTTCATTTCATATTGAATTTAATATAGGAAATCGACATCATCAAAAGACTATGTTATAATAATGCAATGGAGAGCTAGTATAGGTATGAGCTTGAAGGGATGTACTTGAAACTTCAAGTCAGGTCTCTAGAGGGTCATTGCCGCCATCATTGAAACAGGAAATTTACATTACCGATGTGTACATGTACCACCTCTACATTGTTCTTTTCATTTTTTTTCTATCCCCTTGAAATCTACAGGAATTTCACCTTTTTCATATTTTTTCTCCCACACCACCCATACTGCTTGGTTATGGAATAAATAGGACTATTCTATTCCCTTTACTCTATTCGATCCTATGGTAGAAACTGCATACAATATAGCATTGTAGTATTAAAAGCAAAAGTATTACTTCACTTAGAGAACTCGGGGAAAAACTGGAGCGAATGGTTTTAATAGCTAATATGAAACCTAGAGATTGCCATGCCATCCTCGCGCCTTTTGCTATTGGGAAAGTCTAGATCCCGCCCTTTATTTGCACAGAACGGGAATGGAATATAAGTATAAGCGAACTGCATGCAAATATTGTGAACATAACAATAACAGTAATAAAAAAATTAAAATACTTTCGATGTTTTCAAGAATGTTGTGCGGGCGAGCAGTGAGTTACATGGACTTAACTGTTCACTATACTTCTCGCTATGTACTCAGATGTATTTTATACATACACAGATCCATACATATTAGTTCTTTTGATCTACCATAAACAGATTAAAAATGTTTCTACTTTAACTAAGTCTGTTCCGTGGAATACTTTCTTGCATTTTTCAGCATACTAATTACGAACTAAATGGCATGATAATGTCTTCTAGTTTTATGGCACTCTTGATTTGCTATACTAACTATTGCCATTCGTAGACTGAATGAATCATAAAACGTCCTAAGAGTTCAAATATCAACAAACGATACTCGAACAGTGTGACAAGTTAATATAAATTTGGGTCTAGCAAATTGTCCACACGTTGCGCGGCACAAAATCAAAATAAATAGCCTTTCATTTTTTTTAAAGCTGATTGAAATCAAAGTCATCGACTACAACTACCGCTGCTGGTACGTAAGCACGTAAACAATAGAAGGGTTTGTAAGTTTATGACGATTATAATTCGATTTATATGAAAAAAAATTGTTCGAAAATAAACTTTAAGTGGTGCTCCACATATGTGGTTTCATCCCAGATAACACAGAACATGTTCTGCCCATCTTCTCGATATGCTACACAGGATATGACGACATGTTCTCTGACTTCGTGTATTATGAATTGATATCAAAATACATATTCCTTCCATATGCTTTTTATAAGACTCATGTCCGCTCTGCCGAGCAGAATCTTCGGACGTCGTCGGTTAAAAATGGTCGCTAGATAATCGATGGTAATAGTGCGTATACGAAAGAACTGATTCTAAAGGATGTAAAATTGAGATAAATGAGCATCCACAGAAACACATTCAAAAAGTATTTAAAACGATATTAAATACATAAATAAGTATGAGACACATATTCGGAACGTTTTCAAATAAATATAAAATTTAATAAACTAACTACCAAAATTACCAACTAGAAACTACCACAAACTAGACATTAGAACTGACTGAGAACATTAACCGAGTTTCAGTTTCGAAACGAAATTTCTATATAAAATAATGTATCGAAAACGTATAATTTTTATGTCCGACGGTACAGAAACTCGAACGCTGCTGTACCGAGGCAGGAACGAAAATTCGATTTTCCGAAATACGTGCTAAAAATATATTCCATTCATATCCAGTGGAATACTCTTACTGAAATTTAACGAAGTTTACCGATTTAGAGCCGATCGTGTGAGTTCAAAAAGAATCTTTTTAGAACATGTTCCATTTTGTTATCTGGGAGCTTGAAAATTTATTTCCTAAAAGCTTGAAAATAGGTTCATAAAATGCGACAATCAGGATTATTTAAAATTTTAATTAATTTAATAACACTTTCTCTGAAAATAATTTTAATTAGTGTTCAAAGAATGGGCATGAAAAATATTTTAAATGTTTTAAATGTATTTTTTTAATTTATTTATTTTTATTTATTTTTACTGCTAATTCCATAATTCAAAAAATCGATCAATCAAAATATCCTGGGCTCAAATTTCCAATTGGATATTATTCTTTCAGCCCTTTGAGCTATCTCTAGCAGTCTTAAGTACAAAAATCAATAGGGTAGACCAGAGTACGTACATAACTCATAACAGGATAGCAGGATAGAGGGCAGAAATAAAAGCAGTGTCTTTTTTTTGTGTTTTTCTCTATAAAATGCCAAAAAGAACAAAAAAACATAAGACAAAACAGGCACAAAATAACCGAAAAGGTGAAAAAAGTAGTACAAGAAGTTATAAAATGTCCAACAATATAACTTATAACAGGTAACTTTGACGAGATATAAAAGTTAGAGAGAATTTGAAAGTATTGAAGATATGATACGGTGTCCTCTGTTACTATGGCGTATAGAAGCTGTATTTGGAATCTTTACTACCGAATTCAAAACGATCATCATTTCATCAGAATTCCCGAATGCTCTATTCCATTTGTTAATTCTCCGGTGTTTTGCTAGTGGAAAAGGAAGAAGAAAAGTTCTCAACTAACAGTACTGTCTGTTTTTGTACCGCTTTGTGAAAATACTAGGTACTTGGTACCCAGGAATTTTCAAATTAAATTATGGATTCACCGCATATACCGGCTTCATTTACAAAAACATGTTATGGAAATCCTTGAAATATCTACAGAGATATATGGATTTTGGTGACTAAGATACCCACTAAAAATTTAAGTCACGTGAAAATGGTCAATTTGGTCGTCTGCTATAAAAATTTTAAGAATGCACGTTAAAGCTGGTATGAAGAATAAAATCGCATCTACGTTTTGTCCCCTAATTAGGTATGTAATTCTACAAAATAACTACAAAAGAAGTGAATCAGTTCTGTTTAAGGTTAAAAAATGTCCGTTTTTTAGTAGAAAAATGAGCATATTTTCAACTCATCATCTCTACAAGTACCCTACTAAGAAAACATTTCAATTTGTCTCGACGTCGAGAGGTAATAGACTCATGTACTTTGAATATAAAAAAATATCAACCATTTACACTAAAAACTGATACTAGCGGTTGACACTTTTGCACACTTCTCAATTTTTCCCTAATTCTCCAAACATATTAGGAATTGCGAATGGAGAATTAGGAAGTTTTTTTCGGAGAAAACGAAAATTCTCATCTCCCAAATTTGCTAATTTTCCGATTTACAGATACTGGCACTGGACAGATTTCTTGCAAATCCAATTTCAGGCCTTCTTTCAGATATTATTTTGTCTCACAGATGTAGCGTTCCCTCGAGAGCCCGCAAGAGTGTTAAAGGAATTGTTGTGATATACATGCAATATTATGAAATATAGATTAGTATTATGCTAAGTCCATATAGTTAATAGTTCAGTTTGAATAGTTGACATAAGGGTCGCCATCCATATAGACAAGCTTGTAAGCATGCAGTTCATATAAGACAGCAGTACTGACAAGATGTCATAAAGACAATTTAATAAATATTTTATATTAAAGGCATCATCTGTGTTTTCATTAATAAAAGTCCTTCGTCACGTAACAGGAGTAAGTGGAATCAAGGGTACTGTCATCAGGAAATGTTTTAATGGGATTGAAAGTAAGGGAAAGCAGATCATTAATGAACAGAGCCCTTGGGCACACCGGCATTTATTGAGTGAGATTCAGGTATAACGCCGTCTAGTACAACACGAATTAGGTGAACAGGTACATTGCTACATTTGTGGCTTGCCAAGATTCTCTGCCTAACGCTCTGGTACAAAAAAAATCTCTCTGGATAATAGACTTGCAGGTGTTCCGTGCAGTCTTGTAGACTTGTTTCAGTTCTGGACATGGATGCAATTGATAGGCGTGAAAAGCAGATTCTTTTGCTTTAATTGCTTCGTTGAACCTTTCGTTAAACCAAGAGCGGTTTTGCTGTTGTTGGGATTTGCTGTACGAGTACGGAATGTATTCACGCATGTCAAGACTTAGTATAGTACTAAGTACTAATGTGAATTCATCAACATTCCTCGAAGCAAAACAGACCGAACAATCAATTTCTCTAAAATTAGAAGATTCACAGAAGAGTTTAACGAATCAGCCCGCTGTGCTTGTGGTAGAAGAATGTCTGTGCCACGGTATGTTATGGACATTAAAATCGCCTGCCAGGACGATTTCGGAAGAGGGGGAGACAGAAAATAAATGATCAATATTGTTGCAGATATTGTCATATACGGATACCGCGTCACCATCAGACATATTTGGGCTGCGATAAAGGAAACAAAAATACATGATATATCTGTGTAGTTTGAACCTGATCCAGATCTAATTAAATTCTGGACTAGCTGAAGAAAATTTTTTCAGAATGATAAAGGCTACATCATTCCGAATATATAATGCGACCCGCCTATGTGGAGAAAAAAGAGGCACTAAGCTGTAACCAGGGACGTGACGACCTGGATTTCACACAAAAACTGCCGGATTTTTTTTTTTGCATTGCAAAACAAAAATCAGAAGAAAGAGTGACACCCAACACAGATATTTAGGCGCCACCAGCAGCAGTCAACGACACAACGAGGTAACAAAAAAAACAAAAAACAATAGTGCTATGCCTGTTTGTTGCTTTCAGTACTCCAGACCATGTACTTTAATAACCTCAGCTGGGAGCACCCGTAATGCTATTGCTGATCAGTGGCAAATGCTAATGAACTTGGACTGATTTCTGATGGGAAACAAAACATGCATTACAGTAGTGAATTGAGTAACCTTACCAAGTCTCTCAATCATACAAGGTCGTAATTTTCCCATATTTTAAAAGTAAAATAGTCGTCTTGAATATCCTTGAATAGGTTTAAAAATCCTCGAAGCGATGATGCTCTATCGATGTGCATTTTGTACTTTTTTAGAATGACTGTGTACTGTGACTTCGCTTTTTAGAAAAATTGTACAAGATTTTTCGTATTCAGTTCACGAAACTGTTTTTTTTTTACTTTTGACTTTAATTTGATTTCGAAAAACACATGTTTAGTTTCAAACGAAAGGTCTTCTATAGAGTAGGTACAATCGATTAGGAAAACTTGTCTTTTTCTGATCCGTAATAGGTAAAAAACGACTTTTAATTCACAAGAATCCGAACTTTTCAGCAATCAATTTGGTGGGATATGTATATCACTGTAGGTGAACAGTAACCTGACAAGGTCAGTAGGCATGGGAGTAGGCATGTACGGGCGGAAGTAAAAAGTATACATAATTTTATTTCAACAGATGATAGAATAAGGTAAAATTCTTTCAAAGTAAAATTCAGTCAGAAATGAGGCAATTACTTTTCACAGTACAGTTAAGTCTCCCAAAATCACTAATTTGCCATTAAACAAGATCCATCTCGGCATTAAATTAGGCGCTACTTACTACCACGGTATATTACATTTTTAATTTGTGCCTTTATAGCTCGCCTATTTCGACTTCGAAAATTCTTTATTATAAGCCGTGACCATTATACAAATGAAAGTGTTCAAAAAAGGTACGCTAGTCATAGGTAATAATAATAAAAACTATCTTGAAGGTAACCAATTTCTAGTTTATGTTTTTTTTTATAATTTTAAGGTAGACGTTTTTTTCACTTCTTATTTGTACAATTTATGGATTAAAAAAAACACATTTAATCTTCCCTTTTTTCGGTTTCTGCAGTAATTTTCTCAATGACAACAATGAAGATTGGACATACAAATTTCAACTGCCCATCATCCCGACACGACAACTCGTCGCGGTAGACATGCATCTACATAGTTAGTTTAGTTATATGAAATCTAATTTACGAGATCTAGTTAAGCTGACCTTAAATCATCAATGCCAGCATATACACAGAGAAATTGGCTATTGCATAAAAATTTTACCAAACGGATATATCAATTAGCGAGCACACTAAGCATACCTAGTCCCGCTAAAGGTTATTTTGGAGTCCACATTGGGGCAGAATACTAACTGTGATACAGCGACAAAAGTGTATATGTGCGTATGGTGTTATATAGTTTCTAATTTCATGATTAATTAACGATTTTAAGGGAACACCACCCTTTGATTAATATTAATGAGTCCTCTCGGGTTAAGCTTCGTCCTTCTTTAATGTACATATAAACTGGGATCTGTTTTTGTTTTATAATTTTTATACAATCACAACACAACACTTCTACAGAACAGATGTCCGACGATAAATGATTCCAATTGACTTCTGGGCCATTGGGTAATTTACATAGTTCTATGCGCTCCACTGCAAGTATGATGCATCTTTCCTCTTTTACCAGCTAGATATACGTACATATGTAAAAGAAAAAACAATTTGAAGCGCGCTTTCTTCATTTAAGTCGATCAGACTCATCCCAGCCAGATGAGTGGATGGACTACCAAACGCAGCAATTGGATGAAAGCGACAAGATGAGAGTTTTCCGATATTTTTCTCATCCATTGTAATGTGAAAATTTTGTTTTTGTTTTGTTTTTTGTAATTTCCAGAACTACCCCCTAAGTAAGGATAGATGGGAAGTCGTTTAATGTTTTCCTGTTTTGTTTTTTTTATTTTGAGCCAAAATATTAATGTTATCGCTACACTCGCTGACTCTGTCCTGCATACCTACCCTATACATATGTATATGTAGTATGTACTAACAATCAAAATTCAACAACGTCTGCTCATAACTGAAATTTGTTTTGCCGGTTCATATTTCCCAATGTTTTGGTGGAGTCATGTATTTTACGTAGGGGGGTTTTTTTCTTTTTTTTTATAATAATCAGCCAAGAATGATGCAATTGAGGAAGAATATTCGAAGGAAACCGATCACATTTAGATTGTGGTTTTAGAATAATCAGAGAACTTGTGTAATGTAATTTCCTGTCATTAATAAAGCGTTCTTAGTTTATGCAGATGAAATAGTAAAACTTATTCAAGTAAAGATAAAAGTTAAAAAAGTAAGAGAAAATTTGTATTACGTGATTTCTTGTAGTCTAGATGATGATTTCATCCAGTTTAATTAAATTGATAGAGATGAGTAGTGTTGTAAGTGATACTTGGTGCATAATTTCATGTTTCGAAATTATACCGAAATTCTATCTTTTATATTCCCTTGATAAATAATAATTTCACTTTATTTAATTTATGTGTTCGTATGAAAAGTAAAGCTCATATTTAGATAATATGATATTATGCTATATGTATGTATATGTAATGCTTGTATATACAAAAAAAAAATTCGTTAATAGTCAGATAAGTAATTTTAGTTGATTTACCATAAGTACAATTTTTATGGCTAATTTATAAATATTATATATGATATGAAAACTCAGATAAATTTATTCAAGTTATTCAAGAATTAAGACAACGAACGAACTCACCGATTCAGTGTTTTCATGGGTCTACAAAAATTTTTGATACTGCTTGATCAACTGATTTTACCACTTCCTCCGTACTTGTAGTAACTGTTTCTAAAAATTTTCGTTCAAGTCATGTGAACGTGATTTTTGGAGTATAAAAATTTGATAAGTTCGATAAATGTGAAGATTATTTTCGATTTAGGTAATTTATCTTTCAATTATCGGCTTGTGAATAACGGCTAAAAGATTTTCAAGATGTTCTAAGCAAAGAAGTCGTTTATGATTATGATCAATTTGAACAGAGTGCAACTCAACAATATTGTTGGTTCTTATAAGGACTTGAGTCGTTGTAATATATTGTCATTTATGATACCTATCTAAGCTAATTTTGTACTGTCTTGAAGCAGTTAGTCGAAACAAATAAGAGAAGGTCACGCTCATTTCAGTGCCAAGAAATGAAGGTATCATCAAGGCTAGCGAGACTGCGGACTGCCTTGCAAAGGAAGAAGCCAGATCACTGTCTATTAGCCCTCAATCTGGTCACCCAAATAACCACCATTCGGCCCAATTTAGCGCAGAATTAAATTGGTACCCTGGGAAAACACCCCAGGTCTTACCCCAATTCTATATAATCCCATGAAAAGGATTAAAGTCGACTGCCTAGCATGTCCTCTGCGTCTATGAAGCTCTTGACCGCATATGGCTAAAACATCTAAAAAAGACATCCGCATTGCCAGAGGATGCCTAAAAATTTGGCCCCCCAGGAACATCATAATTTTTGTAAAGGACCTTAAGTTCAAATGGGAGCTCTAGAGCACTCAGCGGTAATGTCATAAAAGATCTCAAAAGTTGCAGTGACTAGATAAGTGACGGATTTCTGTTTAAAGCCCCCCATTTGATTAATAATAATAAAATTATATAATTAGGGAATAAAAATTATTAAGATATTAGAAAAAACATATCGACACTCTTTAGATTTCATATATAATCCTACATTAATGTTCTCAGGAAAAAAACGTGAGTTTCCAAATAATTAAGTTTCTGTTGTATGGCTGAAGAAAGGTCTATCCTTAGAGCTACTAATAAATATTGTGCAAATAGCTAAAAGCTGTTCGTTAACTATGAAAGAAGGAAAGTTGCTTTTAGATTACTTTACAATTCCCTATGCTATATATATATATTTATATACAGAACTTACAGTTGTCGGGGGTATTCACAGTTTTCGCTTTCCGGTTTTCTAGCTCTTATTCCTTGTTTTGGTGTTTTTATTATTTTGTTTTTTGTTAAAATGAAACACTGCACTTGGACGGCTTTTCTTTTCCTCTTTTTTTTATTCACTAGTAACTTTTCAAGAACAATTTCTCCGGTTATTTTCCAAAAACCTTTAGGTATCAGCTTTTTTCCTATTGTACAAAAATACTTCTCTAAACATAACTTTTACCTTATCAAGAACTTTTTACAACACCATTTTTTCCCTTATTAAACGAAACTTTTCTTCATCAAAAGACCGAGATCGCCCGCTGAGACCACGCCGCTTTTACATATTCAAATCAACTCTATTCTTGATCACCCTCATACTCGTCAAGAGCCGTTGTTCAGGGTAGAAAATGCTTAATTGCATTTTCTTACCCTGAGAAAATTTTACGATCAATTCTGGACTTGTTCAATCTTGTCCAGAATTATTCGCGTTGGACGATGGCTTCAAAAATGTAATCTTACACTTTTAAAAACATCTGCCACAATGCATTTATGCGGCGCGCATTTCTTATCGTGAAAAAAGCTTTTTACGTAATATGTATGTACGTATGTACATACATATTGTATTTTTCGTGGCAAATCGCACTGAAGGTACGATTTGCCCTTTGATGTATTTTTTAATTAAATTGTTTGAGTGGCGAAATTTTTAAGTAAAACGACTTGGGTAGTAAACTGAAACTTTTGTTTTTCCCAAGTCGTTTTATGGGAAAAATGTATGGTATGTGAGGAAAATTGCTGATGCAATTTTCTTCACCCATTTAAGAGATAAGCTAACCATGTTTTCAGCATTTATTGAATATTATTTTTATGTGTTGCCCTTTTTTAGGTTTATATGAAAATGTTAGTTATTTTAGGTATATAACACCTATACCGTGCATTAAATCAGTTGGCTTGAACTTATTTATAAATACATAATTGAAATGTAGACTTTGGTTTCATAGTCATACCCAAACTAATTGCCTAAAATATAAAATTGCACATATGTGTAATATAACTACTTATTTGCATATTGCGTAAGCATGTACTGCCACCGAATCGCCCTTTTCGACTCCAATGCATGAGGAATGAAATGAGCCCAATGTAGATATTTAATACACTCGAACCAGGCTTCATCACTCTGAGACCAAAGATAACGCAATAAGAATAATGTGCATCTTTATTGTCAGGCGAAAAACTCTACATTTTCCTTTTGTTTTTAGTTCCAATGACTTTGATTTTCATCTTTTCGTTATTTTTATTTTTTTGCTTTTCTAGATTAGCTTTTTTTTCCCCTTTAATTTTTCTTCATCTTAATTTCGTTACTACATTGACACTCTTGTTAACTTCAGAGAGACGCTACAAGTTTCAACTAAAATTGTCATGACTAGTTGATTAAATTACGGCCTTGATAAGAAGTTCAGGGGGAATCACGTCTAATTTAAAGCGATTTCATCTCCTTACAATAAGATCATCAATCATCTTTGTTGCTAAAGTAGTGTTGCAATTTCTGGAATTTCTGAAAAAGTCTAATAGTTCCATACGCCTTTTAGATAATCCTAATAATACTATTTCACCTGCAAGAGTCTTTTTGAAAATCACTCCAAAGCTTCAAATTATATCACTGAATATCGCTAGTATTTTAGTACCACTTAGAAATACAACATAAAACAAACAACAACAACAACAAAGAAATATCAAAGTTATGCATATAAAAAAATAATGACATCAGATTTGGTAAAATTTAGATAAAGGAATTGTCTAGTGCCCATTACAAGGTACTGGTAAGATCGTAATTCTCAATCAGTCCTAGTGGTTTAAATAGGTAGAATTTAACATCGCTCGCGCATATAAATAAATTTCAATTATGTAGTGTTAATAGGAAATCATCAAAAAATTCGAGATATATCAGTGATCCAAGTATGGATCCTTGTGAGACACCATTGGTGACGCACAGAAGATTTGATGATAAACTATCACCAAATGACCATCTGCATACGTTTCTGAAGGTACGACATGTGTAAACTATTTAATTTATAACATTGGATATGACTACCATAGCAGCAGTGCATATAGGGGTAAACTCGAAGCCGTCAAATGATTCTTACGGGGTGGGAAAGATGCAAATATAGTTGGGACCAAAAGCATCCGAAGTCGCTAGATTCGATATAAACTCATGGTTAAGTTCGTACGAGTCAACTATTACCACTAAAATATCCATTCTAATTTAGAACTTATCTTCTTTAAATCAGAATATATTTATCAAAAAGTTAGTTTTGATAACTAATCAAAGCCTGAATTTGCTGGCAAATTGTCTCAATCAATACCGTCATTTTCAGAATAATGTTCATTGCAGCAAGTATTTTTGAAATCATAAAAGTTGAAAATTTCTTCAGAAGCACACAGAAAGGTGGAGTCGTAGAAGCCAAAGATCAGATTGTTTCTAAAAAAAGGCCAGGAATTGCAATTTGATTAACAGTGTTAATCGAATAATGTGAATAAGGTCGAAGTGTGAAGAGCAAAGTAGTTGAGTTAGAAACCTACAAACCATAACTACTGACCAAATTTCCTACTACACACGATGATAAAGTATTCTCAGAAAAAAAATATCAGTGTTCAGTCATCAATTACAAATGTGTTGAAATATATGTATAGTTGGCTCAGTTGGACCGAAATGTGCTCAAGAACATTAAGGTAGTTTATAGACCAAAAAGAGATATTTCACAAAGTAAATAAAGCAGGGACCGTAGTTGTTAAAGAATCTATGATAGAAATTGCAATTTAATAGTTATCTTACGACTATTTTTTTTTTTTTTTATTAACCCGTAACCATTAATTCACAATTTCTTCTTTTTGGTTATGAAACAAGAGTTATCCATAACCTTTTAATTCTTCTCAATAATATGAGTTGAAGAATTTGAATACTGGACACGTTTTTAATATACAACAACTTATAGGAATCGTCTAATAGAATTCATGTTACAGAGTCTCGTCGATTAGTGTAATTCTTCTGGATCAACCGAAAAAATAAATTCAAATTGAGCGAAAGGATAATAACACTCAAAATTTTAGTGTACATTTACTAATAAAATAACACGAAATTAATTACCTCGTGTAAACTTACACCAAAAATTAAATGCAAATATCTACTCATTCATATATTTTTTTTACTCTACAGACGTAGTAAATTTTACTACATGTGTAAGTAAATTTTTATAACATTTTAGTCTACAAATTCTGACAGATTTCCTGCGATGTCACTAATATTTTTGGAATTCCGATAACATGAAGAGCGGACTCTTTCATTCTTGCTTTAAGTTTTCTAAATATATTTGTTCTAAATGTTAATTTATTACTAAAGACTTTCAAGCAGTTTTTCACCGGCCAGGTAACTATTTTCTAAAACTACATAATTACAAATTTGTTTAAAACTGAATGGGCTTTAAATTTACAACTAAAATCGCTACACTTATATACCGGTGCTGAAAAACACTGGTCCCTTCAACATTTGTAAGGGAATGATATATATGCCAGTGAAAGCGATAATTACTATAAGTGGAGAACGATTTTTCTGCCAAAGAGTTATTTTTTTGCACAATGAAAATATAAATGTTTGTTGTACATGTATATACATACTATCAGTAAACTGACAAAACTCTCGTTTATTCATTAACACAGTAAATAAAACCTTTCGGCTGTATGGTACTCGCATCCACGCAAGCTGAGACAAGTTGAATTTTACTATTTTCAGAGCAGTAAGATTATGACTGTGAATTAAGTTTACTGCATTCATTTGGGTAAATTTAAACCAAGTTTGAAGAGTTACCACATTTGTTACAGTAATTTTTTTATTTACAATTTGAAAAATATAAAATAATGCTTATTTTCGATCCCTAAAATAAAGATAATTTCCAGGTAAATGGGAATATTGCCTGATGGTCCCACAATACCTATTGATATCGAATTCCCTACATACACCTCTGCTCGCACATGATAAGTCTAATCTAATATTAACGAAAAGCTAATCAGCGCATTATTAGCAAATAAAATTATCACATGAAAGCATACAGATATTGCACATAGTAGTAATGAAGTAGAAGTATTTGGACAACCCTATTTGCCTTATATCTCTTATCATTAATATGGTTTATAATATAAAATTAATTTTAAATGTAAAATTTTAACGAAGCATCGACGCCATATTTCACTAACTGAATCACATGATCATTAACTGTAGCAAGTATTTCATAAAATTCCTTAAATTTCTTCCTTATTGTAGGTACATCCTTAGCAAAGTTTAATTTTTTTGTTTGGTTACAACAAAATCTCTAATAGACTTATCATTCTGTCCAGTTCTTAAAGATAAACTCATAGCTCGAAACGGCTATATACCTAGTTGTCAAGGCCGTATATATGGGGTGGGTTCGAGGGGTTCAAACCCCCTCCATCAGTGTAGCCTACACTTTCGTTAATCTGATGAGGCAAATTCTTACCCACAATTCTTTATATTGAGCAGCTCACAACAAGTGATTTTATTAGTTTATATCTTTCCTCCGTGGACCTTTCAAATAAACAAACTTTAGCAAAAACGTGTACTAAATAGAGAAAGAAAATAAGCAGTCCAGTATGTATGTATGTATATACACATCAGTAGATGGTACCCTGGTAGAAATTGCTCATAGTTCTACCTTTTCTCTTGTCCCTCAAGTGGCGGTGATTATGTAAACCAATACTAATTTGACTGAAAAGCATCAAAGTGTTTGCAATTCATTAAGAAACATATAGAAAATTAAGTCCCGCTGAGCCTTCCGATGAGGGTTCATTAAAACTCATGAAACTGCTTCCTATATACTAAACCAGCAATAAATAAATATTTATTTTTGTCATCACCGTGTCAGATGATATTTCTACTAGGAAATTTGCATTGATTTTTGTGATTTATCGGATTTTAAGTTAAATTTTTAACTTATTGATTTTAAATTAATTATTTGATTTGCTCTTTCGCGGAAAGACTCTCGCCATATGCTGAACAGACGTTATGCGCAAATCCTTACGGCTCAGCGTCTCAGAGTTTAGTTTGCAGCTGGAGTTTGAATTCCGAAAAATATATGAAATCAATCTTAAAATAAAATTCTCTTTTATGAACTTATCATGACACTCATTGACATGCTCATTAATATGCTCATCTTGACACGGAATATGCTCATTAATAAGCTCATCGTGACACTCATTATGTACTCATCGAAATGCTAATAGAATATTGTAAAATGCACAAAAGAGAAGCAAAGTATACATTTCTAAATAAGTGAAAGAGATGCAATATCTCATGCACACTATCTGTGAAAAAGTAAATAAATGATTTTTTTCTCGGTTTTGACTTAAACCCGAATAAAATTCATTAGGACGTTCATATCATTACTCATAAGGAGCTCGTTGATGAGCTCATCACAATTTATCTACCAGGGTAGCTCACTTTGATACATTGTAGCTTAATTACAATGGTATTTTAAATTGTCTTCACATTTTAAAGGGAATATTAAGTTTAAGTTTAATTTGTTTTCCGTCCTTAAAACACCAACTTTTGTTGTAAATAATTAATATATGGTAATTAATATTTTCCATGATTTTATTTAAATAGCTTAAAAATTTATTTGTTTACTTTTTAAGGCATTTTAGATAATTACATAGTTATATCTAAAATGCAATAAAAAATAAAATTGGTTTTCTTATTAATTTGTTTAAATTGCTTTTTTGGCCCTACCAATAAAATCGCTCTGCTAAGCGTTCACCGAAATTTTAAAATTGAAATGATTGAAGTAATTTCCCACTTCACGGCAAGAAGGAAGAGACAAAATTTAATTCGACAATTATTTCGTTTTTTTATAAAAGGTGGACCTTTATAATTATTTTTCTTGGAATGTAAATAAGGGTTAAACAACATGCTTTCAAACATAACTTCTTAAATCTCTGCAGACCCGCGGAACCTTAATTGAGAGATACCGTGAACTCAATTATCTTAAGCACTTATAGATGAATAGAATTTTTCGATTCAATTGGAATTTCATCATAAATTAAAGGTTTAATAAATTAATTATATTAAATTTACATAAAATTGCGATTATTATAAGTTCATATTAATTCTCAGTTATTCTTTTGTTTCTAGAGGGTATTTATTACTGGGCTAAACCCCTCCCATTCGTGATCTATACATATACGGCCTTGCTAGTTGTAATATTAAAAATACTGCCTAACTAAAAAAATATATAAATTTATAAAAAATCCATACAAATCAAGTAAAAATCAACTTTTAACAGCCTACATAGAGTCGTCCCGAATTAAAATTTCATAAATGACTAATTCCAGATATTTGAAAAGAGCATGCGTTCCGAGATTATCAGCATGACAACAATTTTTTATCTCACAAGATCTACACATACAAACCACGAAATTCTATAGTACAGAAATTCCTAGAAATTGAAATCTGAGCAACACAAGTAAAATAACCGTCATAACAATATCCATCTCCAACATCAATAAACACCCACCACACTTTGCATATACAAACAGTTTCAATTTAAAGCTTACTTTAAAAAAATATAAATGTTTACACTATTTATGTATAATGAATAAAAAAATAAAAATAAATAAAAAAAGGTTCACATATCCGTTCTGTGGGCAAATACGGTAGATCCACAAAAAGTGCAATGTTATTGTAACCAACCACGGCTTCTTCTTGCATTGTTTGGGCCACTTTTTCACGGTGTGTTATTTTAATTTAATTTTTGTCATCCTTTTACCCAATGGAAACCGTAACTATAGTTATGCAAAAAAAACAGGATAAAGAAAAAAAACTAAAAAATAAAAAACATAGTGAATTTCACATCTTAAATGTTGTTTTCTTCTCATCATTGGCGGGTTAGTCCAGTCAGTAGGGGTTTTTACACTACTAAAGGTGGGGTAGTGGTGATTTTTATATATGTTATTCAGCTCCGAGAGCCGATGAAAAATCCAAGTTTAGACCCTTTGGGGGGCTCCGCGCGCTCTGCCATCTCGGATTAAAGGTACCAAACATTGGTTTTTTTCAAAGTTATGCCTCAACTCGTTACACATCAGACTTACAAAAAAAGTGTTTTACAAAAAATGTAGGGAATTTAGTCATCTTCAAATTTATGTTGTTACATTTTTGTAATGGGATCAACCGTTAAGGAATAATTTTGAAAAAAAAACAATTTTCGGTACCTTTAATACAAGATGCCGGACCGTGCGGAACCTCCGCAAGGGTCCAAACTTGGATTTTTCATTGGAGCTCGGAACTGAATAACATATATAAAAATCAAAACTACACCACCTTTTGTAGGGCAAAGGCCTTATTTAGTCCCTATTGACCGGACTAGTTGTGCATTACAAAAAATGTTCATAACTTGTAAATGAACTAAAATCAGTAGGTCATTAGTAAAGGAAAGGGAGGTACTTCAATGAAGTGTGGTGGGGTAAAAGGTAATCCCTACAAAGAACATATATAAAGGGGCGTAAACCGCATTTTAAAAGATTTATTTATAAACCCATCTATGATTGTGTTATCTGTTATCCCTTGTTTTTTTTTTCTTACATTTCTTCAAGTTGGTATTAGATAGGTATAGAAAATCATATAATAAAATGGAAATTAGATATACATAGAAATAATCTCTATACGTAAAGTTGTCCTAAATATGGATTTTAACTTTGTATTATGTTTCTGATAAAATTCATAACCCCGCCAGATGTCAATCAGATTTACGCATTTTAGGCCCCCACACAATTTGAGGTATGTACAAGTTGTTTTTTTCTTCTCTTAGTTTAATACTTAACGAGTCATTAGAATTCATAATGAGCTACTCTAAAAGTATATTATCAAATATTATCCCAAACTATTGAGAATGGTTGTGGCAGCATTATGTAGTGAGGAAAAAAAAGTTTAATAAAACCGACATGCGGTTTTACTAGTTAAGCCTATCTAGATCTATTGGTCGCCTTTCACAATGTTCTTGTTTTGTAAAACTAAAATGCCCACACACAAATTAAGCGCAAGATTAAAGCTATTGATCAACAGAAAGATACTAAGCTGAGATATTACTAAGAAGCCGACAAGAGAGTACTTGGTTCGGGTATTGTACTCACATATGCATATATGGATGTATGTGTATAAATCATCTAAGAGAGGTGAATGGATAGATGGCTACCGTTCATTCTTGTCTCAAGTATACTTTCATATTATGAAAATGAAAATAAGTTGCCGGATATATACTAGAAAATTCTGCTATGCCAGCCTCTGTTTGAAAGGAAATTTTCTTCTATTTATTTAACGTCGATTGCAATTCCCTGAAATGAGATTAGAAACAGATTCACACAATACCTAAGCCTTAAGTTTGAAATAAATATTTAGATTCATATCAAGATAGCTATTATGAAATGTTATGTTGCATATATGTTGGCTGATTGATTTTTATCCATGTATAATTTCTGGTAATCATATCATTCTATTACATGCGTATTAATAAACACACTCGTGACTAAATGTAATTAAAAACAAAAAAAAATGGAAGCTTTGTTAGAAGCAATAAATAAAATTGTTACAGATTTCCGGTGTGTACATATGCTTTGAATTTACATGAACTATTCGATAAGTATGTACATATGTATATGCCATGAAGTTTGTATGTACACTTTTACCAAACATTTTGTCAACAAAGATACTCGCGTTCATATGACATATTTCATTAGAAAAGTGAGTCTAATTATGGAAAATGCATATTTTAATGCTGTTGGCTTGAGTGATGTTTTGTGCTGATAATGGTAATTATATGTAATTATACGGGATGTATGGTTTCATAAATCGATACTCTGCTTCCTCTGCTTATAGACTTTCTATAGATATATGAATACTTAATAAATAGACTTATTTATTTATAACAATAAATGAAGGATAAATATATCATATCGGGCAAAAGGTGGAGTTCCGTTGTCTTAAGCTGTCCTTCCAGGCAAGACAGACACTCGAGACTATCAACGACTTCCATTTTTGTCAGCGTGAAATAGGTTGTGGCCATTGGCGATACCGACCAGGGCTCTAAATTGTTTTCTTCTGAGCCTCAAAAGAAAGACCGTAAAATATTTAGTCATATTTAAAATAGGATCTTTTTTCTATAGTTTTCTTTTTGGTTTAAGAATGTTATTCCGTCGAACTTCAAATTATAAGTTCTGCACAAAATCCACATAGTTCAGCGGATTTTCTAATGAATATATGGAATAGAAATAGTGATTTTAATATTAAACATCAAAAACATAATAACAACAAAATTTTGGGTCTAATCGCGCACAAGTTAGTCAGGATGCATTTAATATTATTCTAGAACTAGGTATAGATTCTTTTCCGAAAAAGTGGGAAAATCTGGATAATTCATTAGAAAGTCTGGAAATCTGAAATGCTTCTTAAAAATCTGGACGTCTGTTTATGCTAGACGGATTCGGGCTAGCGAATCTTCACTTTTATTCTCTATAATTCTCTTGCGTTCTTGAGTCCATTATATAAACACCAATATGCACCTATCCGGCTATCCAGAGCCATCAAGGTGTTAGGGCGCCTGAAATAAAAGTGATGTCCTTTCCCGTTAATTCCTACTATGATTTGTTGCCATTTCAATGGCGTAGAACTCAGCCTGAAAGATAGTATTTTTTGATGTGGTTAAAATAATGTAAGCAGGCAATAATTTAATCCCCTGCAATCACTTATACCCCCTCCATATAAGAAATGCCTATGAACGAAAACGCATACTTGTAAGTCGTTAAAATAACGGCTGCTATAAAACACCGCGGGATAGAAATTTAGCAACACTTCTTTGCCACTAATTTGCACTTATCTCAATTTTTAACAAAATGTTAATTGTACCCCTTTGCCTTTGAGCCACTCAGTTGTTCATCTGCACGGGACAAAGACCCTCATCGTCGCATGAACCTTTTCTTTAAATGCATCTCTCACGATATCAATTTTTCGCGATGACTGTTTAAAATTATTATCACTTTTTCACTTTCAATGTAACTAAAAAATGAAAGATAGACAATAAAGATTTAAGCAAAATCTGTATTTAAAAAAACACATCTGTAGTTTCAAAACGGAGAGAAGCATTGCAAATGTTGCCATCAGAACAAGAAAAACGGTAAATTACCAACTGTAATTGTTGTTAAGTTTAGTTAAATATTTCATTCCCATGGTATTGTTTCTTGTTTACCACATTGAATTGGAACCAATAATCGTCTATCGATAGATTAGAAACTAAGCAAGAATTTTTTTATATCAATATATATATTTCTGATTAAAATAACGTCATATAGTAATTACTCAGGGTTCGATCTTGAGACCCTTTTCTTTTTATTAAATTTTTTTTTTAGAAGTCTTTTATTAATAACTTATCTTAATAAATTAAAGAAATACATGGATTTATAGACGGTTAAAAAAGGCCTATGGAGATTGGCATACATACAGTAGATTATAGAGCATCGTAGAACCGTAACTGTTCAACTATGCTCAAAATCAGGATATAGCACACATGCTATCAACGACGAGAGCTATGTGTGTGTGAACCTGCTTGTATTCTGTAATTTGGTAGCATATATTGATATAAAATCAAAACAAAGCTTTTAAAAAGGACGTAAAGTTATTAAACCGCACGAAAGAAGGCACTACTAAGCCAGTTTCCTTCCATGTAAAATTTAACATAAACAATTGAAACTCCAAATGATGATACGGTTATGTCGGTTGATATTAGACTATCGGCGTAAAGGCTTGTAGCATTTCATGAAGTGATTACAACCTTCAGACACATAATGTAAAAAGTCATTAGGTGCAACCTGTCACATTATCTGATAGATTTCATGAAGTGCATATACTTTTCGTGACGTGCTGAGTTTCATGAAGTGTCTAGGACATATATATTCACAAGAGAAGAACAATGTAAGGTACTCACCATTGTAATGATGGAATCGACTTTATGGCAGTGTAAAAGAGATAATATCTATCCTGTTCTGGTTATTTCCCGGGTTCCCGGAAAAAGGTGCTTCACTTCGGTTGAGACCCAACGCAAAGTTATTGTTGGTAAGATTTATTATAGTTGATACCCAGAATAAATACCTTTATCTCAGTCGCTACCCAAGATTAAGTTGTTGAGTTAGTAATATTTTAAGCTATTATCACTAGCCAAGTCGAGTTCGATGTGTGATCACTAAGTGCTGGATGCAAAAAGAAGAAGATTCAAGTTAGCCTGCGACTTATATTACCTATGAAATGTGGCACGGCACCAACAAATAACTCTACACTGCACATAACACGCCATTTCCATTTACAAAAAAAAAAAAAAAATGGAAGAAGAAGAAGAAGAAGAAAAAGAAGAAGATGAAGAGTTAAACACAATCCACTCATGAGAAACACAATACACTCCTTTCGTTGTTGCCCTGAATCATTTGGAATGGCATTCAGTCTTCAAAACTAACGTTTTACCTCCCAAATTGCAGATTGAAATATAAAACTTGCGTTATCCACCTAAGTGACTGGCCCAAAAACGTCTTTATGTAATTTATTATTTAATAATTATTTTTATTTAATTATTTAATTCGGAAGTACTGCGTTTATTTCGAAGCTTGTATTTTTACACCTAATACATTTATATAAAAATGAATAATATAACTTCATAAGATTATTGTGTCTACTTTGGTAGTTTATACTTTGGTCATTATCTCAAAACGTATTAGAACGGATAAGGAGAGTTTATCGGCTTAGATGCTTATCGTAAACACCTTTATCACTTCCGATGATACCGATAGTACTACAATGTTCCACATAATTCTTTTTTAAATAAAATTTAATTCCTATATGTAAGACCTCTTAAGGTTATACAATTTATTGGAAGGACTAAAAATCCCATATTCCCAACAACAAAAAACCGATCATATCATAACAAGCAAAGTAAAGCAACTAAGTATATACCAGCTACAGGACCAGGACCAGAAAATCTTGTTATCATTCGTAAGCTTTCAGACAGGTCATAAATTCGTCGAAAGTGGACTCTGGCTGATTAATGTTTGCTGCCCCTTTTCACTGCTAATTTCCCTTGCCAATTTATAACTTTATAACAGAATTCAGACACTCTAGCTGCAACTAACTGTGCATGAACCGTACATAAATTTGTAGCTAAGCTACTTATCTACAAGGAATAAAACTTAATATTGATTTTTATTTTAAATCCATAAAACAAACGCCTGAAGTGAAACGATAAGTTCTCTGCCCCTTGTAAGAAATCGTATCTTTTCGGAAAGATTCTTATGAAGTGGCTTTATTCATAACAGAATCAGTCACAAATGAAACACTCAGCCCTGTCAGTACGATGTGCTAAAGGACTGCAGAATATATAGATTCTCCACATAAATTGTCGATTGGGCGAAAGCGTGGCAATAATCAATTTGTTCCTGACTACTGAACCATCGAACATAAAACTGTGTACACGATATACTTAAAGCTACACCACTTTTCGTTTTCACGTATACCGAACGCAGTCCTTGCAGTACATATATATATACAAGCTGGTGATAGTAATTTTTGCTGATATTCCGCGGAATCGCAATAATAAAGTGGAAAGGAGCGCGAATTTGTAACTTTATGTATGTAAAAAAAAACGCTTTTTTACTATAAAAGTCGTAAGCGAAGATGATTTTTACATGAATAGAGCCGCAATATCCAAATAACAAAAACAAAATAAACCAAGATGGTCGCAAATCTATGATCCTTACTCTATCCCGAAGGATGGGGTAACTATGTGTAGTGGTGGATATAAATTTAAAAGTTGTTTTGTGGCTAGTTAGAACAAGAGGCAGGGTGATTCTAGAAAATCGTTAGCAGAAATTTACGATAGAATTGTGGTGTCGCGTGGGATGTTTGCCGTTAGAGGGATGCTGCTGGATGTGGTGGTGGTGATAGCAGTCAAGAAAATGTGAAATTTTCTTAAGTTGCTTATACTATAGAGGCAGGCGCGGGGACAATCATTTTTACTGCCCCAAGTTTTGTGTATCTTTAACGGAGACATATTTCAAGATTTTTGTCTCCAAACATTGATATATAATATATTGTCGCCAAAAGGCAGGAATGTTGATTTGTTTTTCCTTTTGTTTTTATTATTTGATTTTGTTAGCCGGAAAACTAGAGGAATCAATTTGGCATGTATATTTTCACTTACTTTAGTATTACTCGATTGTTTAAGGACATAGCGTTGGTTGTTAAATCATTAATATCGCATTAAAGAGGAGTGCCTACTCCCTTTACACTATTTAATGTTAATTTATGCGGTTGTGGATGCTGGAGTTAGTGCCTATATACTACATTGCTTGTAACATTTATAATCAATGAGATGAGAAATGGGGATGAAACTGACTTGTTGTGAGTAGAATATATAAGTAAGCATCATCAAAGCAGGGTGACTCCATATTTTGAAGATGGATGTGTGTGTATGGCTGTGTATCTGGACAAAAATAGGGTCCTGCTGATATGTGACCGGAATGATAATCTTGCTGTTTTCAAATGTTCAAAGCATTTTTTTCTCATTTTTTTTAATTTTTTGGATTTAAAAATGTACAAACTTCGTGTTCAGAATTCTAACCTGTCATCTTAAGGATTACTTAAAATTAAAATTTCAAATATTACGAAAAGTAGCAGTCTGGACCAGACCGCAGGTATGAAAGTAAATCTGTTGCGATAAGGGGATAAGGAGCCTTATAAATTAAGATCTCTTTCGAATAAGTAACTATCTGAAGTAAATATTCTTTTGAATTTAGAACAAGTTTAAATGGGCAATAAAGGAATAAATTAAGGTAAAAGGTTTGGAAGGATAAGTTTGGTGCACAATCAACTTGTAGATTCCATAGGTATCACGATTTTTATAATATGGCTGTAATTAGTTTGAGGTGGTAAACCAATGAAAATTTTATCGAAGATGCTTACACTCATAAGGAATTTGCAATATATTTCTGTGGAACAGAATTGGTATAATAGTTGATATGAAGTATTTTCATCTAAGACTACATGAATTGTGTTAACCAATCAGAACGTATGTCTTATAGAATAGAATCTAGCTAGTAAGATAGCGTCACCCTTCTGTTTTCAAAATGTGCAAGTCCATTCATTCGAACAGTACAACTTGTTATATCCCGATTTCATAGGCTTTTTACATTCTGAAGAATTCTTCGCTACATTAAAGTCGTTTGAAATCGTCTGTTTTTCCAGTTGGTAAGTGAAAATGTCCAAATCTGTAAATTTTTGTATGATAACTCAACGAAGAAGCTACCCAATTTCGATGCAACTTTTGTAGGGAATATATAAGCCTAAAAGAGTTTGAAGGGAATAATTTAAGTTTATAGGAAGACGATAATGGAAAATATAGAAACTTCATATTATCATAGAATTTAATCTGTCTCCTTCCATCGGTGTTCACATGAAACTAAATTTAGTCCACCAATCCGATTCATTAATTAATTGTTCAAATCATTTTATTATTCATATGGCGGATTAAGTCAATCAATCTGACCCAGTCCGATTCACTTGTAAAAGGAAATTTAATTAATTTCACTTGTGCTACTGAGATTCTCTGTAAGATTACTTTAAGTTCACATCCAACAAGCCATTGACGGTTATATTTGTTCATTATATATTTCTGTTTAGATATTAAATTACCAGAAATACATATATGTAGGCATGTACATATGTATATGGAATAAAGGAGAAACACGAGAAAAATTTAAAAAGGAGGAATTCCACAGGGATCGATTCTATGTCCTTTAATATTTAATTAAGTATTTTATATATAGAGCACATGTTTAAATTAAAGTTGTATACTTCCGTTAGGCTACAGTGAAACTGTGTAGATAGTAATTATGGCGATTTACATGTACCTACATTAAATCTTTCATTGTTAAAAATTGACTTTGTCCTTATAATTTTTAAACCAGTTATATTTTGAATTAATTCCTTAAATAAAGCAATCACATAAATATTTAAAAATTAAATTTATTAATTACATTTTTTTTTCATTTTTTTCTCTATTTTTGCAAGCCGGGCCTGTAAGCTCTCACGGGGCCCAGGCCAACCAGCAAAATGGGGCATCCCCGTCTTAAAATCATAAAAATATATCAACTAAATAAAAGATATAAAATGTTTTTTGTAAATATTTATGAGTTTTAATTAAATCAAATCTTAAACCTTATTTGAAGTGAATTTTTTCAAAATATATGTACATATAACCTGAATAACTGTACTGAGTGAGTAGTCAATGAAATTAAATTATTTTAAAATAAGGCTTTCGAGCCTTGTTTTATGATAATTCCTTTATAATCGTTGAAAAGTCCATTGCACTCGCAATGTCAGAATTTATATTAAGGATTTATAATCCGTTTAACCTTTGTTGGGACATTGGATTTACATTAAAATTCTTCACTCTTTTTAAAACGCTAAAGCTCCTTTCTGCGGAAGTAACGGAAGCGTTGAGAACTATTCTTACTGCTACAAACAAATTTGGAAAATATTAAATTAAATTTGTTTCTAGTATGTTTTGTAACAAATTTATTTGATTTAACTCTGAAATAAAGTTGGCTGAGTAAATTTTCTTCATAAAAATCAGTTCATCGCATATTTTGGATGAAACTTCCTTGGAATATTTCTGTTGTAATATACGCGTTGAGCTTTTTATTTCTTCCTCATTTATATCGTCGAAAGTTCGTAGGATTTGAAATAAATTACATATTTCACGTAAGGATTAAAAACGCTTTCGCTCGGTTTATTTTGTTGTGCAAATATCAAATAATAAAATCTTAACGCCACTATTTTCATCTTAAGCTTTACATTTTACATATGTAAAAGAGTTTGTTAGAATCACACAGATAAGAAATAAGTGATACATTTATACGTAGGGATAGATGAAGCCGCATATTATTGAATGGATGTTTTTTTTAATTGTCCTTATATTTTTTCCTTATTTTTCAAAGGATTTTGGTCTTTCCTATTCACTTACTCTTCAAAGCTGTGCAATATCTTCCTGATGATGTCTAATCATACGAAGTCTAAGAAATAATGGCAGTATTTATAGGTCTTCCGCA
Organism: Dioctria linearis; assembly: GCA_963930735.1. NCBI lineage: Eukaryota > Metazoa > Arthropoda > Insecta > Diptera > Asilidae > Dioctria > Dioctria linearis. The sequence continues at coordinate 221,301,327 of OZ005742.1, forward strand.
AGAAGAACTTTTCGCTTCAATTTTAACATTGTTGATTATCTTTTAGTCTGCAACTTTCCATTATATCGTCCGTAATATGTAAATTATAGCATTGGTCCGCTCACAAAGTTTTGTCTTCGTTTCTGATTGGGTAAAGATTTTTCTCAAATTGTTCCTTTCAACTGCTTCTAAGTGCTTTAGCACCCATGCATTTCAAGCTTAGGTTACTCTATTCTTTAATATATAAGGTTTCATTCTCCGCAAAATCTTCCAGTTGATGCGACTTCTGCTAGTATGGTTATTCTCCACGATATTTAACTGGATTCTCATTTCGAATAGAGCAGAAGAAAACCGCTGATCATCTTATTTATTATGCTTTAAGTGGTCTTGTGAATCCACATTTTCAACGAATTACTCAATCCTGCTGAGCTATATAGTATTTTTTGTTATTAACAGATATCGCATAAACTAAATTTTTGATCTGCGAGTTTCATGTTGAAAATTCCCATTTATTCCCCATATGCTACAAAGAGCCCTTATTAAAACTACTATTTTCCTATAGAGGCCACATTATTATAGCTCTATCCAACTTTAATTTGGTGGCTATTGCTTCATTCAATTCTTGCTAATATGCTAATAGTGTGATGTGTGATTGGAATATCCACGCAGTAGGTAATAAACAGACGTTTATTCTCCAGTTATGCCATAGCGTCAAGTTCTCTTTTCTAATACATATTGTCATGATTATATCTTCTGTTAAATCCTCCTGGAAGGTACAGGTACTTCATGCTATTTATAGAAGTAAATAGATGTGAGGTTTGGGTTAGCTCCTACAATTCTGACGAGATCCATTCACTTCAAGATGCCATTTGGTTTCATCAAATGTTGTCCTTTGGCAGCGGCTGTGGGCGCAATGATTGTCTCTAGCTCTGAACTCTTCATTGTCTCTGTACCACTTTATTTCGTAAAAACAAGTGAAGCTTCTTAAAAGCTGGTTAACTGTTGTTAGTGGTATAATTATTAAGGGTTCGTATGGGGTACCAATATCGATTCTTTTGAATCGTATCTTATATTAGTCCTTTTCTCCTGGTAGTTTTATACAGAGTGCCCCATATTATATGACTATAAATTTTTCATCAAAAGATAAGGGAGTGCAGATATTATCTTACTGAGTTAAATGGTAATTAAGCAATTTCTATCATTTTTGAAGACTACTGAATGTACGGAACGGCATCCCTTCAACTTTCTAAAAACGGATAACTAAATCCATTCCTCTAATCACCACTAATTTTTTATATCGAATTTAAGGAGTCTAACATATAATTGACCTCGACTACTTAATTCGATATGAGAAACTGCGGTCTTTATGAGATCTTTTCTTACAAGATTGTAGTTCAAAGAAAAAAAACTGAACTTATGTTCTGAAATTTCGACTTTAAAGAAAACAATATCAATTCGTCGAGAGGAAGAGTATAGGGAGTTAATTGATCGTTTTTAAATAGGTAAAGAATTCCGTATACAATAATGTAAAAATGATAGGCATACACCCTTCGGTTTTAAAAATACAGGGTATTGCGTAAAAAACAATGTAATGAATAAATATGAATTTCTAATCACCCTTGCCGTTAGTAATTCACCTTATACCTTGCTGCTCTAGTACTCACCATAAAAACCATTTTCTATGCTTCACATGGCTTGTGTTCCTCAGACTTCTTCAAAACTGATCTACAAAATATTTTGACACACATATATCCAACTCTAAAATTTTTTTCATGACTAAATAGAACCTAACACAATTAATGAAATGGACCAGCTCGGGAAGCAGAAGTTCAGAAAATTACGTGATAGTGTATGTAAATTAAAATTAACTAAGGGAAATGATACCTATAAAAATTACTGAAACAATTATATATCTTGTTTTGACCACCTCCGTTTTTACAATTTTCATACGAATGAAAAAACATGTGGGTGGTGCTTACAAGTAAACTCACTTTCAATCTTCGTCTTATCATTTTAGAAATTATGTTGCTCACTGTATTCCTAATACTTGTTCGGTTCTCTCAACATTTCAATTCTCTGAATTTGATTCACTGTAATTTTTTATATTTCTTTCTTCCAGATTTAATATCTAAATTCATTTGCTTATAAATCAAATCCAAATTGAATTACAAACCTATAAAGACTTTGTGTAAAAAATTTGACAACATTTATTCATTTCATTAATTCACCAATGCCCTTCCAACAAACATGTTGATATTTCTTTAGAATTCTTTATTTAATATGTATTCATTTCACATTTAAGCTGGCTATTAGCTTTAAATTTGTTATCAAGCTCACGTGCTTTGTTGCTCTAGTTATTTAGCAGCCCTAGATGATTGTGTCTTGTGATTCGCTTCATAAACCGTCTATCTGCTTCGCGCTCCAATTACTCGAGTTACAGTTACAGTTTTACTCAAAATGAAATTTACAGGAATAATATCTCACCAAAAGTAATAAGCAACCCAGAATCAAAATAAATAATAACTCATCATTGATATTTGTATCTTGTTCGGATTGTCTTAAGCTTTCTGCCGAATTCCTCTATCAAATTAAGTAAATAAGCATTTATTTTCCATAAGTACAATAAGACAAGAGCCTTTTATAAGTACTACTAAATTACCCTAAGATTAAATTCAATCAAAGAGACTATAGTTTCTATCGACAAGAAAAAAAGGAAAATTCATTATTCTAAGTCTACAACTAAAAAAATAGAAATGAGGGAAAATAACAAACAAGAGTAGGAAAATAAAAGAGAAAGAGAAAAAAAAATAAAAAAAATAATAGTAAATCAAACCAAAATAAAAAAAAATGAAAATAAAAAAAAAATAAGGATAACTAAATTAAATAAATTCGGGAGCTACAAAAGAAAATAACACAAGAAAAAAAAAATTACCCACTGCAGGTGCCGTCAATTATTGATTGCAATTGATTAGGAAATCATCATCCATAAGCCGTGTGCTGCCAAAGTACCCGTTTAAAGCTAGAGGCCGAACACTCGCGCTGGATGGAAGCTGGAAGAGCGTTCTAAATGCGAATAGTTTGAACAAAGTAAGAAGCATGCAAAACAGAATATTTAAAGCGAGGCAATAGCAAATCGCAACGAATGTCACTACGCAAGAAGTTTAAAAATTCAAACAGATGTGTGTTCATTATGTTATGCAGGAAATGTAATGCCTTCCGTTGCAAATGCGTTTCTAAAGAGCAATTCAAAATTATATGTCGAAAAGGAGAGATGTGATCATGTCTACGTAGCCCAAACGCGAACCTAATACAATCGTTATAGGCTACTTCAAGCTTACGCTTACAGCGTGAGTCGAGTTTGGGGAAGATGATTGAACCATACATTAGATGTGGCAATACTAGGATCCTGACCACCTTCATACGAAGGTCGGTAGGAAGCAGATCAGCATACAGCCAGAGTCGACGAAGCACACCATAAACCTTCCTCAGGATCATTTTAATATGGTCACAACAACCAATTTGAGAATTGAGTATAATGCATAAGTTTTTACTTTCTGTACATATAGTATGGTTGAGAGATTGAGTTCTATCGGGGGAAAATAGGAAGGGTCACAACTTCCTGTACCTACCGCTAGTGCTTGAGACTTTTCGGGATTGAGTGTCAGATTATTTGCAATTGACCAGTCTAAGATGTTATGAAGATCCCCTAAGATACCAATGGGACGATCAAGGTATATTTGCACATCATCAGCGTACAAATGGACGGAGCTATTTTTGATGACAGTAGGCAAATCATTAATAAACAAACTCAAAAGAAGAGGTCCTAATATTGATCCTTGCGGTACACCGGCAGTCAATCGAAGCCTGGTAGAAGTAACTTCATTGACTCTAACCCGCTGCGATCGATTCTCCAAAAAGATACTAATTAACTTCAGCGCAGGCGAGTCAAAAGCAAAGAAGCTCCTTAGTTTGCTAAGAAGCATCATCCTCCAAAGCCTTTCTAATGTTCGTAGTGATTTTTAGAAGAGCTATATCACAACTATGCCCAGAGCGAAAGCCTGACTGCCAACGGGATAAGGAGTTTATATGATCTAAGTGTTGAGATACATAGTAGGCTTATTGGCCTAAAGTCGTTGACGTCCTTTGGAGAAGTGTTTTTAGCAATTCGAACTACTAGCGCTTCCTTCCAAAGTGAGGGATATTCACCGAACGTTAAGCACCTATTGAATATCTTGGTGATAGGGCCAATAATGTAGAGTAAGATAAGCTTCACAAAACGCGGAGGTCAAATAGCTTCGGATTGAATAGATACGACAGCAGAGGCGGCCTCAGTCTCATCAACGCAGCGAAAACGAATTCTGATCCAGAGTGAACATAGGCGTATCCGGGAAGGCCAATGAAGAGCCAGCACTGATTTCGTATCCATTTCTAGAGGTAAAAAACTTGTTGAGCTCATCAGCGTCGTGGTCACATGCAGAGGCATCACCACCACTGACTCCCAAGCCACGCAAGACTCTCCAAAGCTGCCTAGGTGGGACATCACAACCTAACTTGGACGAATAATATAAGGACTTTGCATCTCTCACTTTTTTATTGACAAGATTTCGCAATTTTTTAAATACAGATAGACTATTAGGAGATTTAAGCCTTCTATACTGACGGTATAGGAAGTCACGCTCAGTGATTAATTTCTTTATCTCTTGAGAGAACCAGGGGCAAGCTTTTATTTTTATGATTTTAGACTGAAAGGGGACATATTTATTAAGCAAGTATGAGAGCACTTCATTGAAAACAGCAGCATTTCGTCCCAATACTAAATTCCAGTCCATACTTCTGTACTCCTCGAATAAACAAGTAGTATTAATAGATTTGAAATTACGAAATTTTACTAGGCGAGAAGGAGTAGATTTATCTAGAATGCGTACATTATATTTAAGGAATAAGATGTCGTGGTCGAGGTTGGCAGGAGGGGAAAGTTGCGAATGGCGTATTATACGGGAGGGGTCAGTGGTGAGTAGGAGATCTAACTGAGAAGGGGATTCGGAATTGGAATATATAGGGGAAGAATTAACTACTCTGAGATGTAAGGATTGCATGAAAGATAGCAATGCATCTGACAGATTATCATTACGAAGTATATTGACATTGAAGTCACCAGCAACAATAATGTGAGAGTATCTATGCGATAAAGCAGACAGAGAATCATCGAAGATTCCTACACTGTCGGGATCAAATAATCTTGGCGGGCAGTAGACAGAGCAAAGAGCGCATTTATCGAGCCCAGTATCAAACTCTACGTAGATGAATTCTAGTGCACTATCGCGGGAGTGGCACAATATCTTAGATTTAAAACATTCCTGAATGTAAATTGCAGCGCCGCCCCGACCCTTCCCTCCCTGTCACAACGTAAGAGTTTAAAACCAGGTATTGAGACAAGAACTGAAGGAGTGCTTGGAGTAAGCCAAGACTCACTGATGAGAATCGCATGCAGGTCCGACCCCGAAAACATCTCTCTCACCTCATCTATCTTCGAGCATCTATCTTCCTAGCATTCAAGTAACAGACGTTGAGACCCACCGTGTTTCCGTTCAGTATATGAACCAAAGTTCTTACCCTGTTCTCGCTAAAGGAATTATCAACCATAATCGAGCAGTATTACGCACAAGAGTCGACCACCAGCTTCACAGTCACGCCCATAATTGATGCAGCAAGAGTACGAAACATGTAAAATAAACATTACTATAAAAAGATCAGCATCTGCAAAGGTAATATAATTCAAAAACGTAAAAGAAATAATGAGGAAAAGAAAAAAGTAGGTAACAAGAACTAACTTATAGCGATGACTTAAAAATAAAAAATTAAAATGTATAGCGAGCATGGATATTATTTCATCAGTAGGTTTAATGTCGTTCATCCGCATCCACATTTAATTCATTCGGTTGTTGAAACAAGAGCGGTCAGCTTATCTGCGTTTAAGATTCTCAAAAAATATTTTGAAACTTCAGTGCCTCTGTCACAAGCATCTAACATTCATTCAAATCTTACTCTAATATTTTGTCTATATTCTTTTCCATAACTAATACTGAATTGCTTGGAATTATATGGCTGTGCTAATCGATATACACGAGATTCGTTCCCGTAATTAATGAACCCTTTTAGAAGAAACTTTGATAAAAAGTTTACACCCATTTGAGAGGTTTTTATTTTTCGAGCAGATCTAAAAATCGCAAATTTCCAAAAACAAATTGAAATATCGAATCTCATCTAAAACCTACCCATCTACATATACATATACCATGCATACAATTCCCACCTAGACGGAATCAAGCGAATGTTATCCCCATACCCAAGAAAGCAAAAGTTTGTCAGGTTGTGGATCTGCGTCCAATCAGTATATTTCCTTGTTTATCTAAGGGCTTGGAGAGAATCATGGCTGACCAAATGGGGGTTTTCCTTGAATCTCCCAATATTCTGTTTTTTTTTTCATATTATTAAGCCAAGTTCAGGGGATACTCTGTGATGCAAAGCACAACATGGCAGGAAGGAGATAGGGAAATGATTAGGGAATATGAGAAAGTGGAGGAGGTGCCGATGTATGCCGCCCTTAACAGAAGATGGTAAGCTGTTCCACATACGCACTATACGGGATAAAACAGCATCACGGAATTTTACTGTACGGCCGAAAGTAATTTGAAGGGTTAAAGGATGTGCGCGGTTTGCAGCGCGAGTATTGCGTGCAGGAATTATTCTACAAGGGATTAGACTAGATATTTCATCAGAGCATTGACCATGTATGTATGTAGAGATAAAGAAGCAAAAGGCATCCAACATTGCGGCGGTGCTCGAGTGAGTCGAAATGACAAGTTATTGCCATATCGCCAATGAGCTTGAAGCCTCTCTTTTGGCCAATATCCAATGAATCTAAGGCTGTGCGACCAGCCCCGGCCCAAATATGGGAATTGTGTTCCATTCTAGGTCTAACGTAGGACTTGCAGAGGAGCGCCAGATTTGACGGTCTGAAATATTCTTTCTGTTTCACAATCCGGATTTCGAGCCAAACAGAGCTGTATCACTGGAGGTATTATAGAATATTTATCTTCACAAGAAAACATTTGAGATAAAATTCCCTTTCCTTAAATCCTTCCTATCTCGCATTCCCCTCCCCTTTTTACCTATATGTGCAGATATAATAATATATATTTTCCCTCTATTTAAGAATTTTGGTCCTTTATTTTTTTATTATTTTACTTGTTTTTTATTTGTTTGAATTAGAATTAGTGTCTTTTTCCTATCCTGAAATTATTGTTAAGACTTCTGTATTTTTCTTACTTTTATGGTTACATTTATGAATTATTTTATTAGTATCTAGTTATCTATTTTCTTTAATTCTATTATTGTTAAAATTTCTGCGATCACTACTATAAGTAAGTCATACTACGTACATTTTTAAGTTAAGACTTCTTTTTACAATTAACTGAAATAAATTGAATTGAACTGAATATACATTTTCAAAAGGACTGAAGATATTACGGAATATTAAAATATTAACCATCAGCTATACTTTATTACCTCTCATTACATTGCAAACACATTTAAAACGTATAGAACAAAAAAGAGCAACGCAAAAAAAAGTGCAAATTAGTAGGACAGGGTAGTAGGCCGTGCTAATAGTTTAATACCAAAGTACCAAAGCGATAACTTTAGACCAATAATATATGGTAAATGGTCTAATGTGATGAAACTTTTTCTCAAAAGTTAAATATTGCCTTTTTTCGATTACAAGCACGTGAAATAATGTCACCAGAACGACATTCGATCATTTGCTAGTTGGTCAATATCTAACCAATCAATCTGTCATAAATCTTAAATGCTGGTACAATTTCCAGATAAGGTGATGAATTTCATGCATTTACCTTCTTAATACCTTATTATATATACAAACATGAATAGCTTGTTACATCTTAGGCAATTTATCTATTTGGTATAAAATTTATAAAAATAATACTTAATTTTACCTTTATCTTTTTAACTCAACAGAACATAACAAACACACCCTAAAATGCATACTGAAATTTTACCTGGAGATCAAAGCTCGTCTTATTATACCATCCTTAAAGGAAACAATGGCAGGAAGATATTACAGTTCAGCATCATATGCAAGCACACAACTGCTTGAGATTGGAGTGACAATTGTCACTTATGGTGAGTTAAAATGTTTAATTTAAAAACTGTCGAATAATTCATGAATGGTCTAATGTATTTAAAAATTGACAATCCCTTTTATTGCAAAATGATCTAATTTATCGAGAAATGGTCTAAAATGGAATTACGTAATTTTTATATTTTCAGTTGCAATTACATGGAAACATGTGCAGAAAATCAATTCCCTATTTTAGGAGCTAATTATATTGTACGATGTAAAGTAACTGCTAGCCCATCCCCAACCGATTCTCGTAAATGGCTCAGTTCAGCTGATTTGAATTATGCATTCCATTTGTCTTCCATCAAAGCTGATATAAACGGATATGCGGATGGTAGAAAGAATCGAAGTCTTCAACTGCAATGTGGCCAACGCTGCCCGAATTTTATCTATACAAAGGTTCAGGTCTGAAAATTACAAAAAGTTGTGTGAACGATTACTATAAATGGTCCCGAGCTGATGACGTTATGTTTACTATTTTTGTTTTTCATTATAAAGAAATAAAACAAGAAAAATACTACACAAAACCACAAAGCAACGATGAAGAAGAGTGTAGCAAAAATCAGCAATATCGAGATGAGCTTCAACAGAATAAAGAATTGTCCAGCATTACAGAAGGGGAAGAATACCCAGATAAAAGTGAAATTGTTTTGTTAGAAGCACAAAGCAATCGGGTTGATAATCGCAAGCAATTCATTTGATTTTTATTTCAATATTTAATATCAGTCTGTAGTTGTCATGTCAATTCATCAAAATCAAGGTATACGAGGAGCATCAGGTAATAGTATTTATTAAATTTACAATTAGGACCGATTCTTGGTGATTTGTTTCTTCTCCCTTTCAGCATTGAGGAACCGATGCCAGCAACATACAACGCTTTTCAGCGTCCAGCGATATGCGTGACTTTACCATCAGATGTAAACATGTTAAGAGATAGTGCAACACAAATCGCTCAGAATGTAATATACAGCTCAAACATAAATTTATTCCTAATTCACCTTGTTTATTTCTTTCTGTTTTAGATGTGAGTTCCAATCCTGAACATCCTAATCAGTAACACTGGTAGCACTCCTTTTGCATTTTCTCTTCTGGTCTTATCTGTAGTATTTCTTTGGGAGCTTATAGAGAGTTTCGAAGCTATTTATGCCTCTTTGAAACTTCCATTTTCTCTAAAAGCTACAAGTGGTCCAAAATTAGACTTGTAAACACTCGCTTTAAAAAACTTTTTAGTCCAGGATTTAGTCCAGAATATGACAGCCCAAAAACTGGGAAAAAATTACCTTTTTTTCAGTTTTTTGCGAATATCTTCGTCCATGTCGGTCTAACGGCTATAAGATATATGAAAAAGAAATATCGGGAACTCTCTACAAAACTTCTGCTGTTTTTTATAAAAGGAGAATTGCAGCTCTCAAAGTTTCCGCGAAACGTCAAGACCTAAAAAAAATGTTTCCACTAATTGTCGTGCGACATCTTGCCTGAATTGTGCCCCAATCGATGATTCGATATTAAAAAGAAAAGAAATCGACGACCCAGAAACCGATTCTATTGAAAACTTATTCAAAATATGCAAAGAACGAGTTTATAATGAGGAACAAGTTTGTAAAATTGAATTTTTAATTTTTAATGTTTTCGCAATTAATTTTGGAGAATTTGTTAGAATTTCAGCCTGAAAGTGGGGCGATTGCTATATGAAATTCTAAAAATAGAAATTCCTAATGACGTCAAGAGATCAAAACGAAAATGTCCAGTTAAAGTTCTTTTATTTTGCAAAACAGGCTTATGAATTATTAGTTAATACGAAATCTGTAAGACCTTTTAATGCATCTGTATTTCGTTGAGATGGTATATAAATTTTTGTGTTTCATCCTTAGAATATCAATATGGTAAGGCAGATGAAACCTTTATACTTATGAAACCATATGAAGATGACGTTATTGATACTAGAAAAGCAGGTGGACAAAAACAATCGTCTGCTAGAACATTTAAAGTAATAATGCGAGAGTTTAGATCGGATTTGCCATGTTTAATTCATAAAATAGGAATTGCAATCAGCCCTGTTGCAATATCGGTAAAATTGAGATTAGATTCGAAAAAATTCATATTTTGGATAAGTAAGCCGATTGAGTTTTACGAGCTATCGTGATTCGAAATCTATGTATACTTTTTAGATTGATTTTATGTGTGTTTGCTTGAAATGCCAGGAGATGAATACTATTTCTAATTGTACCATCGAAGCTAATCGAGGTATATTTACTACTTGTAATATAAGTGCAAGTTGAGGATAACCGGAAGTGTCTGAGTACCAGTAAATGTAAGTAAGTCACATACCTAAAAAAAGCACAGGTGCTCCACAAATAACTATAGCTTTTCACCACAGTCTGCTATATAAATAGTACGCGAACGAGGGTCGCTTGAAGTTTCGAAGAATTATGTGCGGTTTTGATCAGTATTTTCCATTTTGCTCTATGACTATAATGCCCTAGACACACAGCACTCTTAATGAAGAAATAACTAACGCCTCATTAGTCTATAATGATTCATTATAAACTGCGGACACACAGCCATTTCTTTAATTAAGTTGTGCTGTCAAACTGGTTTTGATGAACTTATCACATTAAAGAAGCAATATGGATCGAATTAACGTGATAAACTTTGTTTTCATTTATTTTATTTTCCATTTAACAATTTCCAAATGAGAAACACATTTTATTTAAAAAAATATTAATAATATAAATTGTGATTTCCATATCTTTGCATTTCTTCTTCTTATTTTTCAAATCGGCAGATGCACAGCGGAGCTCCAGACTTACATTATATGCCAAATCTAGCACATTTTCCTCATTATAGCTATAATGAAGGAGGAAAACACTTCATTAATGTACTTCATTATCATCTGATTTTCGAGCTATAATGACATATACTATTTGACACATGGCATTTTAATTAATAGGGTATAAGCCTTGTGCCTTGTGGAGGGAGACACCGAAATGCCTGGATGTCTAATATCTTTGCGTATACATCTTGACACTTCTGGGATTTTTAAAAGATTTGTTAGATTGTGCAAACGGGTCAAAGTCAATTATTTACCATATGTTTCATGGAATTCAGATGGGTTTTATTATGGGCATATTGTTGATTAGCATACATCTGAAAGCTAACGATAAGATGAAATTGAAAATTAAGTGTTCGGAAGTTTTATAAAAGACGCAAGACTTTATCTTACTTAATAGTAACTGTAATTTTATTCTTTCAGATCAGAGATTCCATCCTCACTCCAGATTTTGATTTGATTTGATTTGATGGGCTCTTTGAATAAGGTAACTATTGCTATCAGGAGAATCTGGTTCATCATCTAATGCTTACATTGAACAAAAACTTCAAATGATTACTTTTCAAATTACGTTTAATTTGGTCACCGAGTCTATATGCTACTGCTCAAATTTTTGAAGACCTTAAACAGGGACGAGAGGAACCAGATGGAAAGGCAGCAGCAGCAACAGGAGTCGAAAATTGAAATTTCGCTGAGGTGGAAAAATTCAATTCGAACATTTATGGCGTTATATTGCCTGATATAAACTCAAAACAAGATAATGACAGTAATGAGGCATGGTGGTAGCTTATAAAAAAAAATACAACAAAATTGGATAAATCTAGTTAGAAGCATAGTGAATAACTGTTAATTTTTCAAATATGTCCCTCCGCATTTTCTTTTAGGAAGAGCTATTGGAATTTTTGGACTCATAGACAAATGGCAATATGTTATGGGAAAGTCTTCATCTTTCTTATCAGCCGGATAAATAGAAGGATAGGTACTATTAAATCATGTTATCTGTATTTAAACGGGGTCGAGGAAGGATATTTTGAAGTAATTGGATTTTTTTTCAATTATGTAAAAATATTTATAAGATAGATTTAAAATAAAAGCTTTGTATACAAATTTTGGAATAGATCAAAATTCTTATGAAAAAGTGTATATTTTTTTGGTTTGGTAATCTGGTTGTGTACACTCCTAAGTGTTTCATTGTTTCTTGTAGTTCAGAATAGGACTTCCTTTCCCGCACACAAGGAATCACTTTCAAATAAAAGTTTACTGTTTATTACTGATTAGTGGGTGAATTCGTGGTTCTTTAGCCTGGCCGTACTCTGAATGTTCATTGGAGAATATTTAAAATTTTCATTAACCCTGAAACGGTAAACCGTTTCAATATTCACTTCTTGGTAACCCTAAGTAAATATTACCATAGATGGCATAAGAACTAGATGTCGCATAGAGTACCAGAGAAAAGTATACAGATTTTAAATCGCTGGTCCATTTCGGAATAGAACACAACATGATTCAGAGGTGCTGAGAACAAATGTTCCTTTAACAGCAGTTTTGTACACATTTGGTCGACTCCCTCAACATTATAGATGCGGGAAAATATGAATCACTCGTCGTATCTATCATTATTTCTCTTTTCATATTGCTGTACTGATCAAACTAAATTAATAATGCGACATCTAGTTCTGATGCCATCTATGATATTACTCACACACGAAATAATTATAAACAAAAGAGTTTTGAGTTTAGCGCAATACAATGACTCAAAATTGAAAAAAAACGGGGTTCCCGCAAGAATAATTTAAGATTTACATAAACAAGTTTTTATTAATATGGCAAGGATAATTATAAATGAAAGTAAACACATTTTGTACATTTTTCCCTAGATTATATACCCCAATTTCAGTCTTATAGCGGCTTTCCGGGCATCTGACGACAATGCTGAATGAGAGGGTTGCCCTACTCTCTAGCTTTCCCCCCACTGAACTAACAATAACGCTTCAGGCAATGTACTTATGAAGTGAAGATGCTGTGGTTATAATGTCGTGAAGAGCAGTGCAGTTTTCAAGTTGAAAATGAGTAAAATTTACTCACAGTTAACATTCCAAGGATAAAATATATTCGAAGACACGACTACTATTTACAACTGGCCCATCACGCTCAGGTATCATTAGTCTGCTTAATCTCTAATATAAGATTAGCAGAAGATTGGCCACCAAGAAGTCTAGTTTAACGATGCCGATATGTTGAAAATTCGTGAAGCTATTGTTGACAAACACTCTGGGTCATAATGCTCTCGAAGGAAATTATTATTACACAACTAGACATCCGCTCTCTTAAGTTCTTCTTTCTTTTATGTGTTTAATATTTAAGTTTCTTTGGTTCTACATTTGAACTCATCATGCAACGGCCGTAATTTTCTTCATTAAAGAAATATCTAATTTAGCTGTATCTTGGGTATCAGGGGTTATTCAACCATCACTAGTCCGGTTAACTTTAATTTCAGACTCTGGTTGAGTGACTATTAGACCAAATGAATTATTATTATCACTCGACAAAGGTGCTGATCAATAAAGTGAAATGCACTTGGGGCAATTTTTCTTCGCACGCCTCTTTGGGGCTTATTAAAAAAAGTGACGATCGAGATCCTGTCATTCCTCAGTTATAGTGGATTAAACACACAAGAAATATTAATAACTTCGTTTTGTTCTGTGGATGGACACGTCACTAATTGTTGTTTTTTGTTTAACTAACAAGGTGACAGAGATTTTATCCGTACTGTAAATTGTGTGATTAAACTGGTACATGAAACAAAAAGAAAGAAAAAACCGGCTAGGAAAAGTGCCACAGATAATCATAAACCAGGCCTTACTTTTGCTTTTGTTTCCAAAGCTTTTCTCGGAAGATTTTCTACATACCATGCCGAAGACGGGAGCCGCCTAACCCCATCAGAAATTTGGAAAAAAAAATTGAATAACTAATTAGTCAACGGACGGTGATAGGGAGAAGGCAGAGAAACATAACAGGTAAAAAAAAAACTGAAAATTTCCTTATTCTTTTTCCACAGCGTTAATCACCAGGTTTCTGAAGTGGTTCATTGCCGGGGGATTAATATGTAAGTACCAACACCGTTTTCCATCAACTGATATTTTGTCGTGATAGTGTAGTGTTGCAAAAAAAAAAATAAAAAAATAAATGCTCTGTCTTTCTTGTCTTCTCCTCATGTTGTGCTTGGAGTTCCTTTAACATTGTTAATCATACTCAATTAGATTTGAGTATATACAGGGTGTTGCAAAAGTATGAATACATACGCTAAACTAAGATGACATTTTTTTTTACAGAGTTTTGCCCCACATTGCGTTGTTTCCGAGTTATGCTGGCAGCACTGTTTTGTGTACCGGAAAGTGTAGACTTTTAAATTTTAATATATGTCTCAGGAAGGAAATGGCCTAGAGAACTGAAATACATTTTTTTGAACTCATAATATCTTTCACTTTAAGGAAACATATTGCCCATTCGTTCAGTATCAATACTTTCAAAATAACAAAATGTCAAATTAGAATTTGAGTCTTTTGTTTTACAAATTTCTTACTTTGGATTTTGGAAGCGATTTATTCAAAATCTCTAATAATTTTGTTTTTGTTTTTTTAATTTGCTTTGTTTTCAATATGTAACTCAATGATGTATTTAGAGGGTTTCATAAAATAATATCCAATAATCTTTCAATCGAGATTCCTACCACAAAAATGATTCCTTTTAGGGTTTATTTGAGTGGCTTTTATGACGGTTACTTTGTAACATAAAACAAGTTTTCCGATGAGTCCGGTCCATTATGCTATTCAGAGTACAGGAAACTTTTTTCCTTTCTAGGAATACCCTATTTGCGCACCGGTAATAAGATTATATGAAACTACTACATTGATGTACCTTAGTAAAACAGACTACTAATTTTTATGAAATTTGTTTGGTCACAACAAATTTTCAATATGTTTCTCATTTTAAAAATAACAAACTTCTAATCTACGTCTTACACTGCATTTTTCTCAATCTTTCTCTTATTGTCAAACACGCTGCTTCTATACGCTGCCTCAAAATATACTTAATAATAATAATATGTTTATTTGCTGGCAAGGTACACAATATTTAGAATCTTATAAACGTACAAAAATGAGTGGAAATATAACTAAATAATAACAAAATTTAGTATTATTTAAAGATAAAAATAATATTAAAAAGAAAAAACAGAATATAAAAAAAAAATTGAAAAGAGGAAAAAAAAGTTAAGAACAAAATTCAGTAAAAAAATTAAAGCGAAAAATAAATACAAAAAGAGGAATGGAAAAACCAAGAAAAGTGGTGCACGGCTTTATTCGAGAAATTGAAAAATCGACACCTCTGTCGTGGCCTAAAACCAGACTGCATACAGGACAGCATACGTCCTTGATTTAAATAGGTGACGATTTGAGAATGCATAAGCTTTTCTAGTACTATACTCAAAAACAGATTAATTTGATGGGACGAAAAGCTGCCATTTCGGAGGACTTGCGACACTTGGGAAGAGAAATGATAACAGCCTTCTTCCAGAGCGATGGATACTGTGAAGTTGTTAAACATGCATTAAGTACATGCAGCAAAACTGGAGAAGTAAGTTGGGCAATAGTTCAATAGTCCAATAGCAGACGATTTGACACCATTCATGGCAATGAAAACCTCGCACCAAATACGGCGGAATAATCTTGTTCCTTCAAATAACCCCATATGAAGTAGTCCATCGCATTAGGGTCTCGTGATCTCGCTGGCCATGTTATTGCTCCACTTCGGCCTTTCCATCTATCTGTCAGGAAGGTTTTCATTCAGTCCATCTTGCACCGTTCTAGTGGAGTGAGGAAGTGCTCCATCATGTTGCAAAATCATGTTTCGCCTTATACTCAAAGGCACGTCCTTCAAGAATTCTTCTAGCACATTCTCCAAGAAATTGAGAAAAGCCTCTCCTGATAAATTATGGCGAAAGATATAAGGCCCAATGAAAGTCTGACCCAGGGTTCCTGCCCAAACATTCAGCCTGAATCTATATTAGGAGTGTGATTCTCTGTTTGCGTTAGGGTTGCTTTCAGCCCATCATTTGTATATTGTGGAAGGTAAATACTCCATCGTTTGTAAAATTGGACTAATCAGTCTACAGCACGTTGCTTAGAAAGACGGTATCAGTCCTATCCTTTTCTAACATAAGCCTGCAGAAGTCAACGTGGCTGTGAAGGTCTCATGACAGAAGTTCCTGTACGGGTGGTCAATAATAGGGATGAAGACGTTCATTCCTCAAAGTCTGCCACACAAAGGTATAGTCTAAATTAAGATCCACTGCCAAAGCCCTAGTTCTTAAGGAGTTATCTTGCCGAATCATGTCAATAATGTTGTCGATGTCCTCCACGCTCTAAAAGTAAAATTCTATTTATAAGAAATTTTAGTTGGAAGATA
This sequence comes from Dioctria linearis, assembly GCA_963930735.1. Lineage (NCBI taxonomy): Eukaryota > Metazoa > Arthropoda > Insecta > Diptera > Asilidae > Dioctria > Dioctria linearis. The sequence continues at coordinate 221,317,802 of OZ005742.1, forward strand.
AAAATATTATTTACATGTCTAGGCCTGCCTGAAGTTTGTCGTCGACTGATAAGTAATCCTTCCGTGATTAATATATTAAAACGAATAGAAAAAGCCTTGAAGAAAGACAAGACCAGATCTCTCAGCGTATCTTTCAGCATTCTCCGTGCTTGCTGCACGTGCATTTCCACGATACCATATGCGCTAAGTCGCGTAATTTATGTCTACCTTCTACTGGAGCTGACACAATATTTGCTTTAATTAAATTTCTCGACTATACTTAATGAAACGGTGAGTATCAATAAGGCGATACAACTAGAGAAATTTCATTTCATTCGAAATTTTCAGGTAAAATTGACTTCTTATTGCATGCAGCAACAGAATATATATATTTTTTTTGTTCCTATAATAAGTCATAAAGCCTATTTTAACGGATTACTTTCATGCATCTGCTGGCACTGCATCAAGTGTCTAAGTAGGCGAACATAACCTTTCATTAATTACTGTATAATACGAAAATTTCCTCAAACTGGTCATTCTTGAACAAACTCCAATGCTGTCATCTTACCTTATCTGAGTACAAATAGGATATTTTAGTAAAGCAAATGAGAATTTTCGTATAATCTGAATAGGCAAATGAACTTGACTCATAAGAAGGCTTGTTTTATGTCACAAGGCGACCGTCATAAAAGCCACTAAAATAAACAAACACAAAACAGTGCTGCCAGCATAACTCGGAAACAATGCAATGTAAGAATTTTTTTTCTATCTTAGTTTAGCGTATGTAACTATACTTTTGCTATATCCTGTATATCCACAATTGAATATAATAATGTAAAATTGTTTTTGATAGTGTAAAAATTTTTGTTTTCTTGATTTTCTTTATACTGTTGACCGCAATATCGTAAGATATCTTTACTACGAAGTTTATCAATTATCGGGTTTACTAGCGTAAGAGCTTTGTCTTATCTACGGAGTCTATATCAATAACCAGATATAATAGTGAAAAAAATTTAATTTTTTTTTCTTTTCTTTTCCTCTTTCCTTTTGATGTTTACCGAATTGATGTTAAATTAGGCTCAATCGGGAAGGTCGAGATGTCGGGAAGATAAAGTAACAGACAGGCTCACCTGGGAGTATTACGTAGGGGGCAGTGGTGGGTGATGCAAGTGTGACACACTGTTCTGAGCGGTGTCCCATTTCCTATCTTTAAGCATTTCTTCTTGTGTTTTATTTATCCATCTTCTTTCTATCTTTTCCATAGGTATAGCAATAGGTGGTTGATCGGCGAGCAAAGAACCTACCCAAGCCCTGAGCTTGAGCCGGAAAAAGTCTGTACCGGTATAAATGTTAACTCACATTGTCCATAAATAATAACAGTAGGGACATACAGTAGCCATAACTAGTCATCTATCTCGCTGAGTTAGATTTCCGAGATGCGGCCATGCTCATAAGTAAATATGACTGGTTAACTGGTTACAATTATTCACAGCAATATAATACACCGCTCTTACATGCTCCGACTTCAACGAGTGTGAGGAAGACTGGCGGCTCTACCGCGAGACTCAGAGTAACTACAAGAGGCTTGTTAGCAGATCTACAAGACAGGCCTTTGTAGACTTCTGCGAGGAGCTTGACGGGTATCGTGAACCGATTAGGGTCTCAGGATCGACCTGTCGGCTAAGCTGAGTGTTCTGAGAAGGCCAGATGGCTCCTTTACGGCATCGAAGGAAGAAGCCTCTAGACATCTTCTCTCAACGCACTTTCCTGACTGTAAGCTTGAATAAGCACTGCAGTTATGCCGCGAATATCCCCCAACTCGATGCACTTATGGAGATTGGTCCACTGCTGCCAAGGTAGGTGATGTCGAGAAGGTGAAATGGTTACTATCAACCTTCTCGGTTTTTAAATCCCCGGGTCTAGACGGTATTCTCCCTGTACTTCTTAAGGCAGAGAGCGTTGTGCTGGCCCCATACATTAACTCCATTTTCAGGGCATGTATCGCTTTTGGATATATCCCTGAGATGTGGAGGAAGGTGAGGGTTGCCTTTGTTCCGAAGCCTAGTAAGGCTTCCTACATGGACCCGAAGAGTCTTCGAACCATAAACCTCTCCTCATTGCATTTGAAATGCCTGGAGAGGCTTGTAGATGAATATATTAAAGGAGTAGCCCTAAAGGCTTCTCCCTTAAACACCTCACAGCACGCTTACGGGAGGGGCAGATCTACGGAGACGGCGCTCCACTCAATGGTTACTGTGATTGAGAGAGGACTTGATCGTGGACTGTTTACCTTGGGAGCCTTCCTGGACATCGAGGGGGCTTTTGACAGGGATACCCCCGAGTCGCTATGTGGGGCAGCTCGTCGGCATGGTGTTGACCGTACTGTAGTGCGATGGATCAACCAAATGCTAAGACGACGACACTTAACTGTGAAGTTAGGCGGCCGAATCTCTCTCAGTGTGCTGGTGGAGAGAAGCTGCGCGCAAGGTGGCGTGCTTTCCCCAGTACTCTGGTGTATGTTGGTTGACTCACTCATCGTGGATCTGAAAAACGTGGGATTCTCATCAGAAGCGTATGCGGATGACATCCCTCTGCTCATTTCCAGCCACAGCATGGCTGCTACCTGCGCCTTCTTGCAACGAACGAGGTCTCAATATTGTGGAGGACTGGTGCACCCGTCATGATATGATAGTGAACCCAACAAAGACCAGCTTGGTGGCTCTTCTCCAGAAGACGTTAGCTTTGGTACTTTGTTCATCCAGAACTTTTTGGACACATTCACTCATTGCACTTAGAGGAAAAAGTTAATGTGGCTATGAGGGTCTTAACTCAATGCAGGATAATCTTTCGCTGCACATGGGGCATGAGACCGAGGACTGTTGTTTGTATGTACACCTCGATCGTCAGACCCATGCTCACATATGCCTCCTGTGTAAAGTGGCCAGGACGCTTGTGGGGATTGCGATTCGGAAGTTGGCGGCCCTGCAAAGGCTTCCCTGGTTGGGAATTAGGGGCTCCATGCGATCTGCCACCCCTGAATCTTTCACTCCGGCAAAGGCCAAAAGGGCTGTGTGGAGATTGCGCTCATGTAGATGTTGGGAGGACGGCTGGACTGGCTCTTCCCATTGCTCTCAGGCATATCAGCTGTACTTGGAAAGCCCTCTGGCCGGTATGCCACGGGTGCGATGGAATCTGACTTCGTTTCGGGCGTTGCTTCTCTGTGAGCTTTCCTGTAAGGGAATTGTGGACTGAGGGAGGTGCCTTGCCGAGCGTTCTCCGGTCTGCTCTAAAAAATTTCACCGACGGCTCTGTCACTAATGAGGGAGCTGGGGCGGGTGTCTACTTTCCTGATCCTGTTTTTGGAATGGCAGCGAAGTTTGCCCTTGATATGCAAATCAAGGGGAATGACATTGCTATCCTTTCGGATAGTCAAGCAGCCTTGATGACTCGGAGTGGCCCTCGGATAACATCTAAGTTACTGGGAGATTGCAGGTCGTCAGTGGATAAGTTGTGTATTCCCAACAAAGTGTCCCTTCTGTAGGTTCCTTGTCACATGGGGATCATGGGGAATGAAAAGGCTGGCCTTTTAGCTAGGGCTGGCTCTAATTCTCCGTTTCTCGGACCAGAGCTCGACGTAGGCGTTGCCACCTCGAGTATCGGGTCTCTCATTAAATCTGATATTCATAGGATGCATCAGCAGAGATGGGAGAACCTGAGTACTTGTACATGTACAAAACTGTTTCTTGATGGGCCCAATGGGAATATCTCCGATTTTCTCATGGGGCGCGGAAGAAAACAATGTAGAACTGTGGTTGGCATCATCACCAGCCACAGCTCATTTCACACTCATCTATCAAGGATGGGAGTTGTTAACGCCCTGAGTGTCTGTTCTGCCTGGAGGGAGAATATGAGATAACCGAACACTTTTTGTGTGAGTGTGCGTGTAGATGAGCTGAAAAACTAAGACCTGATGCGCTTCATTAAGAGGACAGGAAGGTTTTGTTGAATGGGCTTCTAGCAGGACAGCACAATGGGCCGCTATGGCCTCCGTGCTTGGAATGGGTTTCTCCTGTTCCATTGTCTCTTAAAAAAAAACAAAAGGTACTCACTCTGACACTGCAGGTCGTTATACAGCACTGTGGTGCGCATGTCGAGGGTGCGGTGCTTATAAATTAACAACGTTGTGACTTTCAAAATGGTGCCAATAAACACAAGTCGACGTCGACCTAAAACGATACTTGTATAATCGTACACCAACTGAATTAATAAAGCAAACAAAATTCTTTACAGAGACTGTCCCAGACATTTTGTAATATGCCTACTAGCAATATCTTGAATACGTAGTGAAGTGACGCAAAACCAAATCACAAGAATATGCAACGAATAGTTTTCACCCCATGTAACGCACTTTTTTCTGGGGTGGGCCTGGTCCCACAACTTTCGTACATTTTAACAAGCATTTTCTTTGCGAAGTATACCAGCTTATGAGCATTCCCAGCTTTTGACCCGCATTTTTTATGCATTGCTCTGAGCACTTAGAAGATGTTGATATAATGCCTAAGGCCAATGAAATTGAATAGATTAAAAAAACCTTAAAGTTTCTAGAGTTAGGGAGGGTATAGAGTACAGAGAGTATAAGTTATAGAAGCCTCAACAAACGTAATCTAAATTCTAGGACATAATTTCCGTTAAAATAGCTCTGCACACACAAAAATAAAATAGTTCTCATAAAAAAAAATTCTTCATACAATAATTCTCATTTTACATGTCCCAGACAACACGTCACTACTTTTGTAATATATAGTCTTTCTGCGTGAAAACTCAACAACGCTCCCAAGAAACCAAAAAAACATTGATCAGCATTTTTAATCTACTGCAAATACAAGTACTTGTGCACATTCTGAGCGATTTTAATAAGAACAGTTTTTGAGATATGTCAGATTTTGTCCAGGCTCCGATGCTAAGGTCAGAAGAACAATGCACAGTTTTCAATTGTTTCCTACTCTTTTTTATAATTCTCGTTGAGTGTTATTGTGTACCATCCGGAGAGAGAAAAGCATGGTACATCGTTTATCAGTTAGTATAGGTATGTCATCAGCATTTAATCAATTTTTGGATAACTACTCAGTCAACATTCGGCGATCGAGCGATATTTATTGCTTATCGAGAACAACGGCGTCGAGTATTTACGAAATAGTTTTAGTCGGATATTTAAATTATTGTGAAAATAGATTAGAGTGAAAGTGCATTCTTTTCTTTAATCCCAATGAACCCAAGCGACACTCATCTATTCCGTTCAGTACACTCCAAACATCCAACGTGATTTAAATTTTTCTTAAAATATATATATATATATATTTGAAAAATAAAATAAAACTTGCACGATTTCAAAAGAAAAAGAAAAGAATATGGTGTCGTTTAATTAACAGAGACTTTTATTTTCCACATCCCCTCCATTACTTCGCCCACGTATTAAAGAAAATAAATAAGAATCCTCAAGTTCCATACACAAAACTGATATGATAGTGACGCCCTGCCTAATGTCCAGTCTTTATTCAGAGTACAAAGTACCAGGACCCATACTTCAAATCTTTTAAGTACACGTATATGTTCCGGTACCGGTACTTAAAAATTTTCAAGTACATATATGTAAGTCCAGGTTCTGGTACTGGTACTTATAAAGGTCAAGAGCGTTAGAAAACTCAAAACAGAAATTTAGAATAATCTATAACCAGTTAAATAACTGGATCAGTTTTCCATTTACGAAATATCATAAAATATCGTAAAAGCTTTTGTTGTTTTAATTTCTACATAATTTGGAATTTGTTTATACAGTATTGGAGTTTGCCTTTAGCAAAACAAATGTCACATCAGTGCCTTTGTGTAGCATTTACAAGACGTGCAAATGAAAATCAACGCTCCACATGTGCAGAGGAAGAGAGCGGATTGTGTGCACTTGATTGCCAACTTTCTCAACAAAGGATATCCATTCAGCATGTCAATTTCTGTCCTACAGTTACTCATATATTGCGTTAATTTTCTTTCTATTTTACTGAAGGCTGTAAGATTTCTAGTATTTGAGAATTTTTTGGAGACTAGTACTGGGAGTTGTACTTGTACTTAAAAAACATTTAAGTCTAGGTCCTGGTACTAATACTTAATTACCAATGTACATAAGTACTTTACAGCTCTGAAGTTTGCTTCACATTTTAGATTAATTCCTTACGTTTTATTTAGCACTAATAAAGAAATATACGCTTAGTTTACGGTTTTTTTTCTGCCAACTTATTTAGCACCTGTTGCGCTGTTAGTTTGTAATCTCATTTTCAATGCTGATGAGTGTCAGGTTCGATAACCTCTCCTGAAGCTGTTGCTCTTAACCAAGTTTTAACTCGATGGAAAAGCTCCATTCACAGCCGGCCGAGCTGACAGGAAGACCCATCACTTCGTAGTAAATATGTATCGTCTAATATTTGGAAGACCATGTATCTGATGTACTTAATTACTTTTACCTAGAGTGGACTTTATCAGAAAGTCTTTTGCTCTCTCGGGTTGCCTTCTCCTTTTTGAGACTCGATTTGGTTCTAGACAAATTTTATGTTTTTTTCTGTGAATTTCTCGGTTTCCCGAAGTATTTATTGTCTAGAGTGCTAATATAGTTTTATTCCATAATGTAACGTAATAAGAATGTTATTGAAGTTTTTAATTGTGCAGTAAATATTTCTTCCTTATAAAGATAATCAGTCTTATTACTGACGTACTAGGATCAGAATCAACAAAGCTTACGAAATATTTAAAATTTCAATGATATAAAAGGTTATCAATTAAAACTTCCGCACAAACTTTCAAAATGGTTCTGCATGATTTCTTCTACAGATCACGCCTTTGTCAAAATTCAGTAGAATCAGAGCATTAAGAATAGCTTTCAAAAATTTTAAAGATATTTTAATAGGGTTTCTTAAAGAAAAGAACGCGTGAAAGCATTTTCGGTTCCAATCCGAACGGATTCAATTTAATTAGGCCTAAAATTGTACGAATAGACGAATGTTTTTTTGGAATTTTATAATTTCATGTAGGGCCCTTCCGTATTCTGGGGGGGGGGCACCCTGGCCCCTACCTAGTTACGCTAATGTATATATAAATAGGCTAAGCAAGTTGAATAAAGAATTTCATTTCTTAGTTTAACGAAGTACACAACAAAACGTCGTTTTATTTCGTAGTTCTGCTGCTGAGCTGCACCCATTGACCATGCACGCGCTAGAGCTATATTAGCCGCTCCTATAATTAAAAAATTAATGCATTTGGACTGCTCTTCCCATAGACTTTCACCTAGAGTTAAGGCCTTTGGGCTGCTCTCATAAAGTCAGTTCGATGAATCATATTAAGAACAATACATAGTAGGACGGCTTCAAATACAGGTTATTAAAGTATTTATTACAATTTTATACCTCAGTAGTTTCCTTGTGACCAGACATATGGCCTTGCAACGGACAATGAAAACATTATCAAAATTTCGATAGATTAATTAAATTCGAGAATGTTACGCTTCGAGATTGGCTATAAAAGCAAAAGCAGCGCACTGACATTCACCATTTAGTTCATTATAACTAGGTAACCCTAGCCGTAGTTTAGAAGTAAGTCATTAGTTAGTAATTAAGATATTTAGGAAGTAAGATAAATCAGCTAGATTAATTGAACTCAGGGCCAAAGAACAGCCCGTACGTACTATTTGTTTAGATTAGAAATTATTGTTAGGTTAAGTTTAAAAGTTTTTAGCGCAAATATAAAAAATGAGGTTGACACTCACCATTCCGTTTTTCAAACTACACTATTAGATTCTCACTAGCTATATATATAATAATATTAATTCTATACATCGCATTGAACTGTATGGAATTTATAAGGCTGTGAGCCGCTATAACATTCATAGTCCTTTCTTATAAATATACAAACCTTATTGCTCTGTTTCATTTCAGATTAACCATATATTAGTATTTAATATAAAACTGAATTATTGATTCCGTTGTTTTGAGTTTTTGTTTTCTATGAATAAGTTTTCTTTGTTTAGGCGTTATTGTCTTTATGTATGAATAAACACATATTTATTATTCATCATTAAAGCAGCACCTTTCCTTTTCTTTTTATGACAACCTTACCACAGGTTCGTGCAACACTTGAATTGGCGCTTTTGGTGTCCGCACTTAACTGTTGTGTCGGTTTTCTTAATATAAACTGATACTGCTACTATTTTTTAAAAAAAATAGTTAATAAGACGAAAAATGTTATGTGAATGCAGTCAAAATCCGCCATTTATGTCCACAAGCTTCTGTTTCAAGGCTACAAAGTGTTAAAACATATGATGCTAGAGGTAGGGAATGCTCTTCCATATGTAGACCATTAGAAATAACTGAAGGTACAAGCTAAATCAGTTGAATTCTCAGCTCAAACCATCCGCCTCCACAACAACGCAAAGCCACAAAGGAAAAATTTACCAGCAAGTGTGGAAATAGAGGTCAAATTAAAAAAAAAGTAAGAAAATTCGAAATTTTTAATTTTTTAACAATAACATCTGAATGGGCTAGCTGAACAGTCGCTAGAACGGTCATGGGGTTCTGCGTACAGGCGATGACCATATATCATGTACTTTTTAAGATACAGATATATCAGACCTAGATTGGAATAGAAAAGGAGCCTTTAAGCTCATTGCGATTTGGCAACAACATGTCATATCGACTCACTCGAAGACCGTCGCAATGTTGGATGTATTTCTCTCCTGTATCGTTATACGCATGCCCAATGCGCCGATGAAACATCTAGTAGAATCCCTTGTAGATTAATTCCTGCACACAATACTCGCGCTGCCAGCCGCGCCCTTCATCTCACCCTTTCAAAATACTTTCGGCCGCACAGTAAGATTTCGAGATGCTTTCTTATCCCGAACTATGCGAATGTGGAACAGTCCCCATTTTTCGTTTTCCTTAGGCTTATAATTTGCGAAAGTTCAATAGTGACATACATCTGCACTTCCGCCACTTTCCTCATGTTCCCTAATCCTTTCCCTATTGGGCATCCCCTGAGCTTGGATTAATAATATATAATAAAATAAAATAAAATTTTTTGATTAGCTAGGTGAGTACTATCACCTCATGCTCTACTGACCACTATGGAGGAAACACCCTGTATATCGTTGTTTTTAATTCACTTAATTTCATTTCTTTTAAACAGATTTCAGAAATACTTCAACAATATTCAACAAAAAATTAACAACTTACACAAATCAATCAACAATTTTGAAATTTAATTCAAAATTTCTATCAGATAAAGATCAATGTATTCGTTATTCTATTTAAATAATTCACCAATATTATTAAAGAAATTGCCACTCTGCAACTGCTATATTCAAATTTGATGTCGTGTAGAGTATAAAATTCCAGCAATCAGATTGAGTGATAAAAACTGGTGATAAAAGTGATGATATCTTCAAATCTTACTTCAATGGCATCGGAACTCAAACGTTGTCTCCAAGAAGTTTTGACTTAATAATATTGGTGAATTATTTTAATAGAGTAACAAATAAGTTGATCTAGAATTTACAAATTGTTGAGTTAATTTGAAAAACGCGTTAAATTATACTTTAAATAAATATTGCATTTAATTCAAATTTGTTGATCTATTTGTGTAAGTTGTTGCTTTGTTGTTGTATATTGTTGAAGCATTGCTGAAATCTGTTGAACAGAAATAAAATTAGTTGAACTAAACTAAACATATAAAAGTGATGTTAATTCAATATACAAAAGCACGATTGAGAGTTAACACACCTATTCGCATGACCATGCCAAAGGCTAGAGGCCGAAATATTACCTTCGATAATTAAAATACGGGGAATAGTATAGCATTAAGTAATTCGACTTTCTTAAGGGGTTACTTCAGAAATTGGAAGGCGATTGATTGAGAACGAGATATAGGATTCCGAGGGATCCCCCGAACGTAGGCCAATTCAAGGTCCATTGTTCACCCTCCATACCTGTGAGCAGTCGCTCATAGGTCCCAACCGGACGCTCTTATAAATTTAAGTATTGGCCCCCAACCCTCCTTGCCGGCATCGTGCAACTCGTCCAGGAGGTGTGAGCCAGGGAGTCGGTATCATATTCCTGAGAGTGCCGGACAGTGACCAAGGAAGTGAGTCACCGTTTTGGAATCCTCACCGTAACGCCTGCATGTAGGATCGTTAACAAGTCTCATCCTGTAAAGATGACCCGTGAGAGAAGAGTATACATAGTGACAATAGACACTAGAGCTCTCAGGGCTGGCTTGTTAAGTCCTAGGAGATTATTAGTTTGGCTTGGGTTGGGTTTACCTTAAAGTTCCTTTGTTGTTCTACGCCAAGGTGTTTTGTTGCAATCCAGACTATGGATGTAGGTTCCTCCGAGACTGTACCAACGCGAGCAAGCTCGTCCGCCCTTTCGTTCCCGCTAATGTTGCTGTGCCTGCACAATTACCCTGTTAATTGGAAGACGATAATCTGGACGACGTATACTTCGTTGGTTGATTTTGAACGACGGAAGTATCGACGAGATGCATGATGCTGGTCAGACAAGGCATATTTTACTTTTTCTACCACCATATTCTCCAATGCTGAACCTCATCGAAGAAGTCTTTTCCAAAATCAAGTTTAATGAAAAAATATGTTGGCTGATCCCATAAATCGTTAAAATTTGGTAATTGTACTTATAACTAGCTCTGTTGGAATCATTAAGTATAAAAATTGTTATAATAAATTATTTTATGAATATGTAGGTATGTTAAATTACCAAGAGCTGCTGTAAGAGAACCGCTATAGACTAGATTATTTGTTCATATCTGCACACTGTTTTCATACATACTTTCATTGTATGAATGAATTATAATGATTGAATTGATATCTTACTAGTTAATTAACATTATTTGATATTTTTTTAAATATATTATATATGCAAAAGTACTTGATTTGCAAAAGGATGCACCAATTCTAATTTTCTTTGTGGGGAACTGTAGGGAACGAAATCGCTTGCAGTTGTCGCAGTATGCAAAGATTTAATTAAATCTGAAAATCAACATTTCCTAGACGTTCACGTTCCCAAACAAAACCATTCCAGTTAAACTATTCTAACCAATACCGACCGGATGCACATCCTACAAATCTGTTAGTCACACTGATATTAACCCTCAATTGTATTTTCCAACTGAGCCCTTTTCTTTTATTTTTCTGCATCTAGGTACCATTTGTTCAGAAGAATCTCTTTGCATCACTACCCACCCACTTCGTGTGAAGGAATGTATGTATGTGGTTTTCATTTTTACGGTTTACGGTAAAACGAGGATATTTCTTTGGTTCAGCTGAAGTCAAATCGGTGGAGCTGTATAAGTAAAAGTATCCTTTGTGACATCGGTCTGCACTTTGAACACTTAAAAAAAGAAAGACTCTTCTAAGGATTTTAGTGTCATCGGAATGGCTTTATTAAGGAAATGCAACTTTTTCGTTTCCATCCCGTCTGAATGGTAATCCGGTTTTTCTATATTGGTTATTCAGGAATTTCTAATGACTTTAATAAATTTGCAATCTCATTTTGTGTTCTGTCGTTTGAGATGAGAGCAAAACTTATTTGGGAGAAATTGTTAATTAGTTTATGGTTGCTTTATTTTCCTTTTTTTCTTGCCAAAAGAGGTGACGAGTAGGGACTTGATAATTTGAGCACCTGTCCGCCTAAAGAGTCTTATTATAATATGTGAAAAAGAAAAGCATGTAGTGTCATTAGGGAATAATTTAATTGGGATTAAAAACTTAATTAAATTGGAAAAAAATTAATAATGGATGATTTACGAGTGAGAATCATCCATATCCATTTGGGAGGATCACAGTGGCTAGAGTTAATGAAAAATTTGTGAAAGAACAAATAATTATTGTTTTTCGTTTTTACTCCAATTGTCCAGCTAACATACCTAGCTATTAAATAATTGAAATCCCGGCATTCTTTTCCAAGCATTCAGCTGAAAACAAAAAATCTATAAAGTGAAGTGAGTACTGAGAAAATAAAATTTGCATTTGGTAAATGATAAACGTTTCTCATAGTTTGATTGTTTATTTTAAATTTTATATCGAATAGTTATCACAAAACGTAGTTAACTCATTTATCCAATACGAAATAAAGTAGTTTGTACGACGAAACATCCAATACATAGGACCCTTATATATAACTTCACCAATAGACGAAAAATCTTCAAAACAGTCCCGAGAAGACTAGTCAAGATTTACCGGTCATTTCGATTAGCACTCAATTTCCTTCGTTTTCGACTCGAGATTGAGACGAGTACTACTTCGAGATTGAAGTCAAACTTCAACTGAACTAGTCCGATTCGATCTACAATGGTAATGTTTGTTGGGCCATCTTAAAACGGTTGGGGCTAGTGTGCTTAGTTCGACGTAAGCGTGTTAGACTATTGTGTACTACTGATATCGTGTTGGATTCCGGTTCAGGTTTTTAATTAATTTTGTTTACCAATGTTTGTTCGATTGTCTATTTTTATAAATGCATTTCCATTATGAACGCCTTGTGATATTCCGGTTCATCTTCAATAGAGCTTTAATTGAATCACCTCCTCGAACATGTCAAGAAGAAAAAGACGAGTGAAACTAGTCTTGATATACAATATTGAAAATATCATAAATCGTGATTTTTTTCAATTAGTGTTACTTTTGACGTTATAAACGATTTTCAATATTTTTTTTCGGTGATTTTGGTCTATGTTTTAGCGAGAATTATCTTCCTATTATTAATAACTTTTAGTCGGTATAATTTAGGTTTATTACGGCTTCATATCTTCACCGTCAATAATGTGACTGAAGTTGGAATGTAGTCCCTGATTTATAGGTAAGCATATTATTATTTCAAAAATTTCGAAGAGAGGAAAGAACCAACCTCGAAGCTACAAATATATCCGATCTCCTATTTTGTGTTTTAAGGGAGAATTTATTGTCGGCACTGTTTTAAATTAGTTTCCACCATTAATTCTAATCAGATTCTGTTTTCTTTTTTTGAAAAATTGCGTTTATGGTGAAATTCAGAATCTAACATACCGGGTGTTTCATAATTGGTGGACTTAGCTCAAGGGTTTGATAGCTGAGGTGGAGACAAGCAAAAAATTATAAGGTGAAGGGGGGATAAGTCACGTCGTTTCGGCGGTAGGGGGGTTTAAGATGTTTAGTACTTCTTCCACCTTACACCCTGTAACTATCTTGATATACACCCTATCAAGTTGGGATTCATCTCAGATGATAGCAAACCATCTAAGCTTTCCAATGAATCCCCAATCCTGTCATCTGCTGTCGGAAGTAGTAGGACGTCAAAGTCAAAAAATTGGAAAAAAATTCCTAATTTTTTCAAATTTTAACGATTTTCCCGCCAAGATTTAGAAACCCCGGAATGTTACCTTTACTTTGACTAAGCAGATGTACCTGGCTAATTGCAACCGTTTTTGAGTTATTCCCGTTTCTATGATACATTATTTTATTAATTTTGCTAATTTTGCGTAGAATTGCATAAAACTAGGTCCGATTTTTATCGTCAATAGCAAAATTAAAGAAGTATTGAATCATAGAAAGGGTAATATATCAAAAACGGTTGCACTTAGGCAGGTACATGTGCTTAATTAATAATATTATAATTGCTTAATTAAAGGTAACATTCCGGCGTCTTTAAATCTTGTAATAAAACTGAATAGTTATCATGCATTTCGGGTGGAAACTCGTTAAAATTTGAAAAAACTAGGAATTTTTTTTCCAATTTTTTGACTTTGACGTCCTACTACTTCCGACGGCAGGTGACAGGAAGGCTGATTGGGCATTCATTGGAAAGCTTAGACGGTTTGCTATCATTGAAGATAAATCCCAACTTGATAGGGTGTAAAGTGGAAGAAGTACTAAAAATCTTATACCCCCCTACCGCCGAAACGACGCATGTTATCCCCCCTTCTGATATTCCAATAAATTTTGATGTAGCAGAAAATTTGAACTCAGTGGAAAATTTTAAAATAACAGAAAATCTAGAATTAAAAGAGGGAAAAATCCTTATTTTGTTATTACTCCAAAAAGTGAAAGTGCAAAAGATTTTAATATCTCTGAAGTAACTATGACGACACCTTTGACATTAAATATAAATCCCCTTAAATACCTCAATAAACTACCCGATTTCTTTGGTGATTATAAAGATTTCCAAAATTTCACGAATCTTATCGACAAAATTCACCCACAGTTACTACGCTACGATACACTTAGCCAAACTATTCTTTCTGACTTTATAAAATCTAAACTAAAAGGCAGAGCAAGAGAAATTATAGAAATTAATAATCATGTAACTGGTTAGAGATAAAAGAAATTTTAATAAATAATTTCGGTGACCGCTCTAGTCTAGAAGAATTATTTGACCAACTGAGAAGTATCTCTTTCAGAACAAACTGTGTTGATTTTTATAGTGAAATAAAAGTTGCATTGAGAAGGCGCAATGTAAAAACAAAGCTCACCCTGGCAGGAGGAGACGACCTTAAGATCGTAGAACAAACCATTACCAATAATAAGACTTCTGCCTTGACGATATTCAAAAATATACTCCCCGAACCACTGCGATCAATTCTGTATTGTAGAGATCCAGAAAGCCTAGAAACAGCAATGGACATATTACATGAAGCTGGCCATGCATACTATAACGTTAGTTCGCCTAGAATAAATGACCCCAGTGTTAGAAGTGATAATAGGATTAATAATAGAAATAATTTCCGCAATAATAATAAGTCAAATAACTTTAACGGTAATAACCTTAGTGGAAATAACAATAGAAACAATGGTTATAATAACCCCAAAAATGGCAGAAATTTTGCTAATGGAAACCAACATTTTTCGCAACCTCATAATTATAGAAATAATATATTCCAAAACCAGCAATTTCCGCAACCTTTTAATTATAGAAATCATTCATACCAAAACCAACGTTTTCCACGTACCAATTCATCATTTAGACAACCAACCCCTCCTCATAATAATACAACAAATGATACTTCTTTTCAATACAGACCCCAACAGGTTCCAGTTAACCCATTTAGAAATCCATCATTCGGAAATAGGAAAAACTACGAAAACCAGCAATAGAAACGCTACCCCCACCTGAACCGATGGATATAAATTCTAACGAAATGATAAAAACGCAACTACCCCAGAATTCTCAGCTCCAAAATTTTTATTTGATAGCCTCACCCACCAATTACTATATATCATAGTCGATAGTAACATAAGACCTCTAAAATTTTTTATAGATTCCGGCGCTACTGTTGTGACTCAGGTACCAAATGCCCCGAATCACAACCATAAGGTGAATACATCAATATATTGCCCTATGCAATATACTGATGTATTACAAGATGACCTTGAAAATGAAAAATTATATCATTTTAAAATCTCATTCAAAATTTTAAATGCATTTAGAAATGTATTCCCATATTATAACAAAATGCAATTTAGCATAAATTGCATTTTGTTATCAGACACACATTCCACTCACACAGTATGCACACTTACCTACATACAGTGTCTTCTTACTTTTTTCCGTATGTACGCTGTACATACGTACATTACCTACTTAATTCAATCTAATTGTATGTACATATATACATACAATTATCAAAATTAATCGCGCCCTCTTAAAATTAATATTTCAAGACGGGCGCACAAGTGCATATCGGATTACAGTTTTGCAAATATGCATATAGCTTGCATCAAAACTTTTGTGCATTTTCTCACCTACGATTTTTCAACGTCGTGAGAAAGCAAAAGATAAGGAAAAAGCTTTTAAAAATATCATGGGTACCTGGGTGCAATTTGCCCGTCGAGAGAGAAAGATCGGAAGTCCCAATAAATAAAAGATTCTCGAATTAGGAAATTTAAAAGAAAAATTGTAAACTTATAAAAGAAAAGGGTGCTAAAACGGAAATTGTAAACACATTGGATAAAAGTGCCGATTGAAAATTGTAAATTTATTAAAACAAGAATATTATAAATAAAAGAAATCTAAAAGATTTTTAGGAAAAAGTGCAAGTTTTGTGTTTGACTGTTTAATCCGCATCTCAAAACTTAAAGGTGGCTGCTCTCTTCGTGGAAGCACGGAGCATGCACAAAACACTACACATTCAATTATAAACCCTGGACTCTGTAGCCGAACTTATTAGAGACCCTTAAGGAAAATATTTTTATTAGAACAATAAGTCAAGAAGTTAAAATAACGCAGAGGGCAGTAATGCCCTTGTTCAAAGAATTAGATGATTCAAAGAATAAAGTGGAATTATATGTATTTCCTTTTCATAAAAATTACGACGGTTTAATCGAAAATAATATTTTGATCCCACTAAAATCTAAAATTGATTTCGAAAATCAGACTCTAATTACTAAAGGTAAAGAGACAAAATTGTACTTCTCACTCAAACAAGAAAGTTTCAACTACGAGTTGGAGAGAAATGGCAATTTCGAGTTAACTATTCCCGTACAACAAAGGGAAGGCCTAGCTTATCTGAAGGAGCAGAAGTCCTCAGATGGCAATATAATAGTTCACGAGGGTATTTATAATGTAGAAGATTATAAAATAAACGCGAAAGTACAGGTAAAGAATGAAGGTATTAAGTATATCAATTTTAGCCTCAGGTAGTAAACGATCAGAATTTTAACGTTCTGCAAGAGGACATAAACAAACCCTCCTCAGAACAAATTCGTACCGATCACCTAAACTTAGAGGAAAGCGAAATCTCTTGAAAGTAATTAGAAAATTTCCTAAGATATTCTATAGAGAATATTCAAATCTGACCTTCACCAACGTTATTAAACATAGAATTCGTACGACAAACGATGTACCAATATATGTTAAGCTCTATAGGTATCCATATATCCACAAAGAGGAAGTGGAAAAACAAATGGAAGACATCCTGGAAAAAGGTATTATCCGACCCAGCAACTCGGTTTACTTTGCTCCAGTCTGGATAGGCTCGAAGAAGACGGACGCCAGCGGCAAATCTAAATGGCGAATCATCATTGACTACCGCAAGTTAAATGACGTAACTATCGATGACAAATATCCTATCCCCAATATCGATGAAATATTAGGAAAATTAGGAACATATCAATATTTTACAACGCTGGACCTTGCAAAGGGGTTCCATCAAATTGAAATTGTTGAGAACGATATGCACAAAACAGCGTTTAGCGTGGAAAATGGACATTACGAATTTCTCAGTATGCCTTTTGGTCTTAAAACGGCGCCTGTCACTTTCCAGCGCCTTATGAATAATGTTCTCAAAGATTATATAAAAAAAAAACTGTCTGGTCTACTTAGACGACATCATTATTTACTCCTCTTCTTTAGAAGAACATCTAGACTCCTCAACTAAAATCTTCAGAAGACGTGAAGACGTAAATTTGAAGGTACAGCTAGATAAATCGGAATTTCTGAAAAGAGAAACCGAATTTTTAGGACACATCATTACACTTGAAGGCATAAAACCTAATCCGAAGAAAACCGAATGTGTCAGGAACTTCCTAATCCCAAAAACTCCAAAACAGATTAAGCAATTTCTTGGACTCACTGGATACTACAGAAAGTTCATCCAGGATTTTTCAAAAATTGCCAAGCCCATTGCTAAGTACTTGAAAATGAATCAAAAGATTAATATAAATTATCCAGAATACATAAATAGTTTCGAAATTCTCAAAAGACTACTTATTTCGGAACCAATATCAAAATATCCGGATTTCAGCAAATTATTTACATTATCAACAGATGCGAGTCAGTACGCATTAGGCGCCGTACTCTCACAAGACGCGCATCCAATATGCTATGCTAGTCGTACTCTGAATGATCACGAACAAAACTATAGTACGATCGAAAAGGAATTGGTAGCTGTGGTATGGGCAATGAAATACTTTCGCCCTTACATTTTCGGAAGAAAGTTTCTGATCGAAACGGACCACAAGCCTTTACAATGGCTATTTTCCATAAAGGAGCTAAATTCAAAATTAGTGCGTTGGCGATTGAAGTTATTGGAATATGATTAAGAGAGTAAATACAAGAAAGGCACTCAAAACAGTAACGCAGACGCCTTATCACGTATAGAGTTAAATCTTGCACAAGAAATGGACACTAATGAAATCCCGCTTAGTAAATCTCCGTTAAACGTATTCAAAACCCAAATCGCAATTTTTAAAAGTAATTCTGGTTCTCTGAGAATTAAAAATTTGAAAATCTTTAATAAATCCAGGAAGTCAATTTATACTAAATCATTAGACGATGATACTGCAACCACTATACTCAAATCGCATTGTAATCCCAAATCCCTGAATGCGATTTACGTGAACGAAGTCGGAATTCTCCAAACACTAGAAAAAGCATTTCACACACACTTTTCGGACAATAATCAATTCAAATTAATAAAATGTGATAGAGATTTAGAAGATATTACGGATGAAAAGAACTTAGCTAAATTAATAGAAGAAGAACATCTAAAGAATAACCACCGAGGCATCATAGAACTATGTAAAGAATTACAGTTAAAATATTTTCACCCAAAGTTATCCACTCGAGTAGTCCAGTTCATTAATAACTGTGAACATAGAGAAATACGAAAGAAAACCAATAAAACAGAAATTTCAAATAACCGAAACTCCAAGTAGTCCAAACCAAATCATTCACATAGATGTTTTCTACACCTTAGAGAAAAATCTATTCTTAACATTTATAGATAAATTTAGCAAATTTGGTCAAGCTATTAAAATTCAAGCAAGATCTTGGGTAGAATTTAAGACATCAATCCTACAATACATATCCGCAGTAAGAAAGATCGGAAAAATCATAGTAGACAACAAACTAGGGTTTAAAGCTCTCCACTTAAGAGAATTTTTACAACAAGAAAACATTGATATACATTTCACTTCAAACAATCATCATACATCCAATTCAGATATCGAAAGGCTACATAACACAATCAACGAGCATTTGAGACTCTTCAGACACGACGAAAATAAAGATATTGACACCGTCGAAGAAAAATTTCTAAAAATTATATCCTTTTATAATAATACAATTCATTCCACTACGAATAAAAGACCGATAGATTTTAATAACGGGAAGATAAAATATGACGAATATAATGATATCCGCTAGAGAATTTCGAAAATTAAAGAAAAAGTCATTAATAAATTAAATCGCGATAGGGAAGTTCAGGTAGATTCAATCCCAAATTTCAATAAAGCTATAAGAGGTGGGAAAATTCATGCCAAATTTAGAAAGGTAGATATAGAGAAAAAAAGACGAAGATCATGTAATAGATAAAGGAACAAGGCTCAAATATTATGTATCGCACGTAAAAAGGAAGAAAAATTCCAAGATAATAATTCACCTACAATTCAAGCAAAAAAATGTAAATCAAAAAATAAACCTATAAAACAGACTTTTGTTTCAGGTCAAAATGATACAGACAATAATCCTCACTGCTCTAATAATCCTCCCTCCAACACTTTCTCAAACAATTGAGGTCCAAAACCTTAATAACAACAATGGGTACGTTACGATTCAGTTTAAAGATGAGAAAATTATTACAAGGTTCAAAAAGGTCCTACATATTATAAATATAACGGAATAGAAAAAACCAGAGATTTGATTCGCGAAAATATTATAACAATCAAAGACAAAGCCAACCTCATCGAACCCATGTACAGCACGCTCACTCATAACTTTAACTTATTAGACAGAAAAATTAAGAATTTAAAACCACATACTAGACAAACGAGAAGACTAATTAACATACTGGGAACAGGACCAAAATACATAACTGGTACAATGGATTACAAGGACGAACAGGAAATTAAAAGCAAACTAGACGCGTTATCAAAGAATAACAGAAACTTGATAGACGAAAGTAACAAACAAATTATAGTAAACAACGAAATTTCAGACCAGATAAGAAACCTAACGAAACAGATTAAGACTCAACAAAACACCATATCAAAATATCTAAACGACTTTAGTGAACAAAACGGGAACAGAATTCTAAAACTAGAGAACGAAGTACAATACATGCAGCAGGTATACCAAATTAATTATGACATTACTTTACTGAAAAAACCACATAGACGACATCGAAGCAATCGAATGAATATATACCAGAATTGTAATAATTTGAAATTAAATATTTACGTCAATAACCTAATTAAATATGAAAATTGTAAGGTAGAAATATATAACGTATGATATGATAATTTTTATACTAGGATAAAGGATAATATTATCTCACAAAAAGAGATTGGAGCGTAAGGCGACGCGCGGATGGGCGGGCCGGCCTGCCGTTCAATCGTCATTTCTTTTGTTCCGTCCCTAACGGCACATCCTTACCTGCTCTTCTATAACCGAAATAGAATGGTCAAATTCGTCTGTTTCGTGTTGTTATTCAGAATGGTAAGACGTACGTCTGAAGAATCTGTGAGGCAAGACCGAACAAGATCGAGAGGTACGCATTCTTTAAACGCGTTTTTCTCGGAATGCTCTTTTTACAAACGGTGTCAACTCTCAGACGGAGAGTTTTCAAGCTATCGACTTGAAAATTGTACGGAATTTTCCTTACTTCATTCTTTATGTTCTTATCGAAGTTTTTTTTTTTAAATGTTCCTATTTTTCCACACAAAAAATTGTTGAAAAACAGGGCTAAATTTCGTACTTCTTCCTCAAGCCGTTGCCATTTTGTCAAATTTAAAAAAACAAAACTTGTTAGGGGTATAACGGCTTCCCTACAGATTAATAATCAATTTGATTTTTGCTTTCAGATGCAAACTGCGGCCACAACCGTGGACACCGTTTGCCCCCATTTTTCACTCACTTTCTAAAATAATTATTAACAACAAGTACAACTAAATAAAAGCGAATGAAAAAAATATTTTTGTATTGCTAAAGAGTGGTCTTATTCGTAAAAAAATCATCCCCGTCCTCGCCTCCTAACCATCCGAGAAAAAAAATCGCTAAAATCGACAAGTTTTTGCCCAGTTACACTGAGATGGTCCCTTAAGGGATGAATTAATTTGCACGATTCCTCTGCAAAATATTAAAAATTCTCACTTTATTTTTATAGAATGGGGTAGGTAATATAAAGGACAGCATATAGAGCTTAATTTTGGTATATAATATTTAGTGTGAAACTATTAAATAGAGGATTCAGTGTCTAGTTTATTCAATATGTAATAAGAAAAGAAAACTGTTCAGGATTCATAAAAATCCATATTTTGCAAAACCAACAAAACTTGCATGTCAACACATGTATTTATATATCGACCTAAAGAAAAAATGTACCAGAGTTTTAAATTGTAACAACTCCATAGTGAAACGCGCCAGACAGCAATAATTCAGGTAGTACAATAACTAAAATAAGAAGTGCTGGGCCTTGTGCAGCTATGTGTCAAAACTGAGGCCCAAAATACATTCACGACCACAAGCCACAGGATGCACGCCTCTGAACCAATGTAAATTAATGCATATTGTATTGTAATAATTCTGCAAAAAATAAAATGGAAGAAAAAGTTATTAATTGCATGAAAATACATACATTTATGCATATTCAGAAGCATGGCTTCTTGTGACCAGTAGCTGTGAATGTAACTTAGTTAGCTTCAGCAGTCGAGCGTTGCCATATTTTTTTTAAAGAAAACTGTAACAAGCAGAAAAAAAAACTGTTTTTTTTCGAGCAAAAAACTGTCATTGAAAAAAAAAATAGCTTCTTCTGAGTTTAAGTATCATTTTTATTATATACGTACTCAGGCCATAATAGATATTACAATAATCACACTTCGTGTAAGAATAATCACAAAAATTAAAATAATACGTACATTTCCATTGCCAGAAAAAGCCTCCGTGGCATAGCATATGCTAACTAAAACTTGAATATGTAGTAGAATATAATTATTAATTATTTTGCATAAATCTCTTTGTCGAATTTTTGTAACATTTCGTTATTATGTTTAAAATTTGTGCAATCTGAATTTTGCTTTTTTAAATAATCTTTCGTCCTTAAAATTCCACACAATGTGGGGACCTTTAGCCTGTTCCGAATTTTCGTCTTGCTGACACCAGTTTTTTCAACAAATTAAAACACATGGATCCATCGCTGCGCTTTAAATTAAAAATTGTTTCCCAAAACTTTTCAATTTGGGTTTCCTCAAACAAATCAAGTAATTATAACAAATTACTTCTTGTCTACAAAAACTGTAAAAAACTGTCAAATTTGGAGGATAACTGGGGAAAATTGGAAAACTGCACAGCTACCAAAAAAAACTGTCATTTACAGGAATAACTGTCAATATGGCAACGCCGGCCACAAGCCTCAAGTGGCTCGCTGCGAATCGCTGTGACAGCGTCATGGTGACCAATCTGTCTACCGCCGCCCGTTAGTTTAGTAACGGGGTATTGTTCAACCTGGTTTCGCTCAGTATCGATTGTATATACGGCGAGCAAACAATTCCAATAAAATATATGGCTGTCATATTTTGGTTGCTTTGGGAGCCTCGTAATAGTTATGAATTACTACTAGATATTTTCTATATTCTACTCTATGGCTTTTGGTGCTATGCGCAGTTCTGAGGGACGCTTTAATCTGATCTGCTTTCGTTTCATTGTGGGTATCGACTGAAATAAAGTTTCGACTGCAATAAAAACTCTACTGTGATCTACCTTCCTACACACATTGCGATATACTTACCTACATACATAATATGTAAGACGGGTTAAAAGTATACACAACGCATTACAAAATAATGACAACTATTCCACTGTACGAAAACAGTAAACAATTATCGCATATAAAAAAGCAGCAAATTATGCCATACACAGCATGAGTAGGTCACCTTTGACATAATATGTAATCAA
This sequence comes from Dioctria linearis, assembly GCA_963930735.1. Taxonomy (NCBI): domain Eukaryota; kingdom Metazoa; phylum Arthropoda; class Insecta; order Diptera; family Asilidae; genus Dioctria; species Dioctria linearis. The sequence goes on from OZ005742.1 coordinate 221,340,754, forward strand.
CTGAAATCAATAATAAACGTGACCGAAGAAAGTGGCGGCCGGGAAAATAACAAACGGTGAAGTAATATGGATTGCTGATCGAAATTTATCATGATAACTTCACAATAAAGAATATTACAAAATAACTGTTACAAATAAGATAATTGTAAGCATATTGTAAGTTGTATAAATAGACTAAGCAAATTGAATAAATGAAGAGCTTCATTCAGGTATTTATAAGCAACGTTCAGTCGTTTTGGTGTAGTCGAGCTTACTTTAGCTACTCCCCATTTTACCTAGGAATTGTGCTTTCACAAGCACCCCCCAAATCTACTTAGGAGTTGAGCTATGCCCAGCTACTTCATTCATCACTTAGAAGTCGAGCTTCTTCACTCAGGAATACTCAGGAGTTATGCTTATACTAGCTATTCCATATTACTAGGAAAAGGTAAACGTCGATATTAATCTCTATATCACCATACGACGAAAATTTTCTCTACACTACTAAGAAACACTTTATTTCGGGTATATCGACTGAACTATGTAAAGTTTCTTATTGTGGGTACTCACTGCGGTAAGGATTTTACTGGCTAACACTTTATTTTGGGTATTGACTGAACTAAAAAATTTTTCTCTGGGTACAAAACGCAGTAAGAATTATTAACTTAACTTTATTCTAGATATCGACTGAAACAAGAATTGTTACATCCCAGAAATCCGCAAGTATGTGCCTTTAATGTTGATGGTGACGTTCGTGATAATATTTTTGTTGTTTTGTTAGTAATAATCGGTAATGCTACTCAGAATTTCTTATTTTCAGAACAAGTAAATCCGAATCTACTAAACTCTCGCGCTGTCAACAGTTTGAGGTTGAAAGCCCTGGCGGTCCAGTAGCCAGCCCTCCTAGATCTCCTTCTCTTGGAGTTGGCCTAGATGTAACCATCCCGATGGCGGGAGGATAAACGAGATTGATGCCATAACTCATCTGCCTTCTTCGAATCTTCTTAAATACTCTTAGCATCAACGTCCAACCTCATGTCAACTATGTATGCCAGATCATTAAATTAGAGAAACAAAATTCGAACTATGTATAGAATTAAGAATGGCTTTCGAACTCGCAAATATTTACTTACTTTCGTTTTGCATTCACACACGTATTAAATATATCGTTTGTTGCTCTATTTCAGATCTATGTATTTGGCGTAGTTAGAATTTTAAGCTTGAAATAATCTTGTTATATACTAGTAAGAGCAGTTTCAAATTTAAATATTGTCAATTTAGCAGGTTTTCTCATTTTTTTTAAGTGATTCAAAATTAAATCTAGGTACGTGAAATTTTGCTCAAAATTGAACTAAACGACTGTTAGTAAACATAAGCACTGCTCTCACACAACCAACTTCTTTATTTAAACCAGCCAAACAAATTCTCATGATATATTATAATATTAATTAAGTCAAGCTATGGTCCTCGTTTAAAATCTTCCTTCTCGTTAAAATTAATTAACATTCGTACTCTAAACGAGTAATCGAAAGTAAGCCCAGATCCCCCTTTCAATAAAAGTCCGAAATATCACAGCAAAGGTTCGGGCACAAACCAAATATATGAGTATAAAGCTGGTCTAATTTATGTCACCAATATTGGCAACAGTGCAGCCAATTTATTTTGCGAAGGTTTCGAACAAGAAGTTCGATATCCGGAGCGAGAGGAAAAAAAATAAGAACGGCCATTGAGCCTATAAGCCTTCCTCTTTTTTTGTGGTTTTTACGTGCGACCAAGTGGACATAGAACCAGAAAGTGTAATTAAGTTCAGCAGGCGAACGCCCAGAATATAAAATAAAAGAAAAGACGAGAAGAAGAAGTGATTCGGCAAACGGCACAAAAAAAGAAACAAAAAAATAACAAATTAACCCTTGTGTACACACCCGGCTACCCGGGTAGCCATTTCGACCTTGATTCCCTGTAAAAACTGTTAGTAGAAATATACTGGCTCGAGGATAAGTTACTTGGGATATGTCGATCTACGCAAAAAAAACTTTATAAAAAATTTGTAATATTTTGGCTTTTTGAATTCAAACTTTTTTATCCGTAGTCAACACACCCAGGCTACCCGGGTAGCCAGAGATTTTATATGAGAAACGTTATCACGTAGTTGGTTAATAAACTTAAGTTGGAGGAAGAAATAAGGAAATATAATGAAAACGAACATGTATATCTATAAATTTTTTTTTTTTTACATATAATAAAAATATTTACAATATTATAAATTAGTTACATAAAGGGCATTTATTTACAGTTATTGTGTGTTCGCTACATATGGGTTTGTTACAGGTGCAACAAGATTTTCTGGTGAGATGTCGTCTTTTTGGGCTGGTCGTTAGACAGACACAACATGTTCCTATCTGTGCAGTACGTCCACTACTGTCTCGAAAAGTTCTTGCGGCCGATTCTTCAGGTAGTTCCCGCAAAATTGGCCTTCCTAACATACATTCAATTCCAGTTCTGCTCTCGAAGTTACTTGTAATATTTACATTTGTAGCCCGCGTCGTAATATGTTGTAACGCCAGTTGCCTTCCCAAGTCTTGTAAGAAAATCCGGCGTTGGTGTGTCCGATTTGAACCAGCAGGATGATTCTCCGAATAAATCTTGTAAGCAAGAATATTATAAAAAAAACCACAGGCCATCTCTGTGTCCGCCTTTTAGAAATGTCCAAGCAATTTATCCATGTTATCTACTCCTGTAATAATGTATTACTTCCGGTTTTCTTTTATTTCCGGACACATTATCGACATAGTTGAGTGTCGACAGCATGATAACACTTTTGTTCTTTTTCGGAACGTATGAGCATATTGTGATGTTGTCATCGCTGAATGCAAATCGTGATGAAAATATATCCCGCGACTTAGATGGCAGCATTTCCTTAGGTATGTACGGATTATTCTTCTTTAACGTGCCGACAATAGAAAGATTCCACGACTTCAGCAAACGTGCTAGTGGAAGTGATATAAAAAAGTTGGCAGCTACAATGTTCCATCCGCTTTCTTTAAATCTCATACACAAGTCTTTCACCATGCGCTCTCCTTGATTTACTTCTCTGCCTGATAACTGCTTCCCTGTATATATTTGACCAGTATTTGGGTATGAATTTGATACATCGCAAACCCATCAAACTTGTATGCCATATTTTGCAGGCTTAGATAGAATGTATTGTGTGAATCGTGTTTTACCTCTATATGGAAAGCGTTGCTCATCAACAACAACACATTCTGATGACACGTAATGGGAACGCAAGTTATTGTTGAAGAGCAGAAATATTTCTGATATAGCGGCCGCTTTATCATATTCGTGACGAAGTCCTCGGGATGCAAGAATATCGAATCGCAAGAAGCGTGCTATTTAATAAAACGATTCACTCCCATACTCGCGCGATACAAAGGATAGGCTGTTATTTTCCATAGCTCCCTTATATGCTCGTCGTTAGAATGACGTACATCTGCAGTTATAAGAATCCCTAAATAGGAATCAAATTCTTCTGCAGTTACAATTTTCCAAACTTTGGGTGGCAGTTCTGGATGTTCACTATTGTGCTGATCGTAAACGCTGTTTGCCTTCTTATTCGTCTTCTTTATAATTATGTTGCACATACATCATTAAAAATACATTTGAAGGTGTCCAAAGCAGACAAGAGAGTCGCTGAGCGAATTGGACCTGCTCTTTGTCGAAGAATATTATGGCTTGAAGTTCGGACGTTGGTAATGTTTGGACGCCATATGCTCGACCCTTCTGTGATATCCACATGTCGACTACATTGTTGCTTCTACTGGAAATTTCCTATAAATTCTTACATCGCTCATAAAACTTATATAGAAAAACAAAGAAAAGGGATCTGGACTACTGCGTGATTTTTATTTGTACCCGCAAAGAACGGCAAGGTTGAAAAGGAGAAGGTCGGTCGAAGGCCAGAAAGGGGGACAAACCCCAACAATCAAAAGCTAATTACTATTTGTCCTTAATTAAATATTTAGTTGTTTTGTGCGCGGCTGGCTGGTGGTTGTGATTTGGAGTCGTCGCGTGTTTTTGCTTTAAAATTTTTTTTTTTTGATTTTGTAATTTTACTGGCGGTACGAAAGCTTCTTTTTTTTTGTAAGCTTTATAACGTATAAAAAGAAAGAAAAGAATAAAATTAAATATATGTAATGAACTCAACCTAGCCGTGCGTTCTATGTGATCGGTTTCGTGGTTTAACCTAAAATGTACGTGGCGCCATACACGATTTTTAGTATTACCAAAAATCCACACCTTTCCCTGAGCAGCCGCAATTACGTTCATAGGGAGAACGTAACAGAATGTCCCAATCCCAAACCTCAATAAAATAGAAAGCCAATTTGATCAAGTGCTAAATATTGAGCTGGTGAGTATTTTGACAAATTGTAACAAAGTTCTTTCCATCAATAATTTCAATTTACTTTTAATTTTACTCTATCAACATTTATTGAATATGGGTTTCACTTTTATATAACAGTTTTAATAGAGATTTGAATTCACTTTGAAATCTTTTATACTAAACTTTTGCATATGTATGTTCTATAATAATTAAGATAAACCACTAAATTATTGACTTTAAACCAGCGTTCTAATTTCCACTACCCTTAGTTCATTACTTATGTGTTTGCTTTGACTACGGGCAGAGCAAAAACGGAAATTTAATGGCTTTAATGGTTTATGGACGAAAGTGAGGGACAATCTGAATATGAGCCTATGAATCTGAATTATGCAGAGTAGGATGAATTAACAAAATATATTTTCCCACTATAGGGGGTATTTTTCCAATATTTTTTGGAAAGAATTATTAATAAGAACAACGTGTGTTTTCAATTAATCCAATTTATTTTTTGTTACTTTCAATAGACAGAGGAAGCTGCACGCGCACCGAAACCTTTTTCTAACTTGCTTGAGAGAAATCTAGAATTACAATGTTGCTCGCTGACAGGAAGATCTAGTTACAATGCAATAGAAAAGAGAGACAAACATTGAACTGAAGCTGGCTCTAATTTGAAGTATTATACAATGCAAATAGTCTACTTAGAACATGAAATTGAAGGTGGCGCGAGAGCTTTTTAATTAAATTTTAGCAAAGTTTACCAATTCATAAGCAGATGGCCATGTACATAAATAAAGAAATGCAAAACTTGTTTTTATGACGAGTAACAGGGGGTATTCGGAAAATAAGTAGATTGGAGTATGCCATCAATTTCTTGCAGTATTTTGATGGTATTTTCTGATATCCTTTATACAAACAACAAATTTAAAATGAGGTTGTGATGTGGGAGAGTGCTTTAAGATATCTCCTTTGTATTTATTAGCCGCGTCATGAATTAGTAAACGATATATTATGGCGATGTTGATTTAAGTATTTTTTGCTAGAGTTTCTTTCCAGTTTCTTTCAAGATATGACATAAAAGATCAAAAATTTTGAAATATGAACTCATTTCGATTTTTATCTTAATCATATCAAAAAAGAACACGCCATCAACATCAGTTTTTTACATCATACTCTCTATCCAAAATGCTATGATTTTTTTTTAATTTTTTTAATAAAAAAATTGTCTCGTAAATATCTCTGTGGTCCGCTGATAGACGTGCGCCGTTGTGGTAACATCCCAGAAATTCTTGTGTCGAATGCACCGATTTTTGTTCCTGCGGCTTTTCTTACCTAGCCCCCATTTCTATTTTCTAGAGTTTCTCATTATCATTTTTGGCTCCCATAAAGGATTTTCTATGTTGAAGTTTTAGCTCAGATCTAAGTGGATAATTCAAAATTTTCTATTTGTATACCGGGTGATTCAATGGATTTTCTCGGAAACCGTTAGAGATAGGAAGATGGTACGAGATTTATCATGAATTTGTCTGTATGTATTTGTATGGTGGTTATGAAGTTGTTAAAGTAATTGGAGAAGTATTCGGAGTAACAGTTGTCAATACATCAAATATTCTGGTAGTATACAAATGTCATTTTGACAGTAAGGAAAAATAAAGATGTAAGGTTGTCCTGTAAGACAACAATTGCTGAGAATGAGTACTGCAACAGGTTCCATAAATTTTATACGAACGCATTATAATTCCATAATTCTATAATTCGGACTTTTCAAATGTTTAAACAATGGTCAAGAAAACAAGGAAAAAAGCTGTTATTGGTCTAAAACTAATGCTTATGATACTCTAGCTCGATGAATGCCCGTATGTAATTTCGTATGGTCGGGTGTGCAAGTTTGATTTTTCAAGTGGTTTTTCGCATTTGTTTCTAGAACGGTTCGTCGGTCAGTAAAAATGATTATAACAAATTTCCTAGAGTTTTATATTCCGAAAAGCTTTTCAGTACAATAAAAACTGATCGTTATTCTAGTATACGTAAAAACACTAAATTTTTAAATGGCAATACTAAGAAGGCTCGATTGAGTCCATTTCTGAAGCTTTTTGCTATTACTATGAAAACACCGTGTATAAAATGTAAGCTCTACGTTGACGCGTTATCAGATGCTGTCCAAATATATAGTAAAAATGGGTATTTGTGTATGGCAACCGTATGAAGGAGTTACCCGATTAGTCTCATTTTCGAAATTCCTACTTTTTCAAAAAACCTGTGTGCAAAATTTCAGTGCTCAAAGTGAACGCGTTCTCGAGTTATCGAGAGGACGGCAGACAGACGGACATGCAAAAATCAAAATAACTTTTAATATTAAGCGTGCATGTCCAACCAATTTTATACCCTAGATGAAGTCTATAGGGTATACTAAGTTTGTCATTCCGTTTGTAGCACCTCGAAATAATGATGGTAGAGTAAAATGGATTGGACACCCACGCATAATATTAAAAGTTAATTTGATTTTTGCATGTCCATCCGTCTGTCCGTCTGTGCGCAGGATAAGTCGAGAACGCGCATGCTTAGGGAGCTAAAATATTATACATGGACTTTGAAAAAAAAAGTAAAATAAATTTTAAAAATGAATTCTTCAGAATACGAAATCTTATAAAATTGGTTATAGTCATTTTTTCTGTGCGACAAATCGTTCAAGAAATATGTGAGAAAAACGAAATCTCAAAAGGGCAGTAGTATGTAACCACTAGCAGTTCAAAATGCTCTAGGTGCGGTAGAGACAGAAAAAAGTGTATCCCACTACGCCCCCTTACGTGTATTCGTATGGCAGAATGCTCGGATGAAATGCCACTAATAAGATTTTATGCCAGTTGTATATAAGTTTACTGAAGACGAGGGTATCATAAGAATTGGTCTTAGACCAATTATAGCTTTTGTACTTGTTCTCTAATAGCCGTATTTCTATGCGTTACAAATGGAATGACAAACTGGGTATACAAGTTTGTCATTCATGATTTCATCTAGGGTATAAATTTGTATATAAAAGAACAAAAAAAGATTATTCAGTATCCATAGATCAAGTAAAATAACGATAAAAATGTAACCATAAGCACCATAGTATTCAGTAAACCAATCGACCAATTCTTAAGTGTAATTTACTGTATATACTTCAATAACACAATAGAAACTGTTACACACTTTATCCACTCCTCTTTGAGTATTCAATTATTCAGGTAAAGACATATCGAATCCATACCTATCTATATGTACCTTTTAGACGTAATTTGAAATTGTGAGATATTCACCTCATTAGAGCCCCGTATTTGTAAGATTACTTTTTAGATACCCTATGGGTTGCATAAAATGTTCAGAAGATGGAATCACGTAATCCTTCCGAAAAAATTAAGCGATTCCTTTAAGGAGATTGTTCTGGTTTAGCGGAATTTTTGCTATTTTGAGTTCGTACTGAGATAGGGATATTAGGGATAGAGAATATAGTAGAAAAAATTCCTATTTATCAATTTGATTCTAACAATAAAATTTTCTCAACTAAAAGTTATGAGGTGATCTGGAGGAAGCATAATTGATTTATCTGAGGCCGTCATAAATGCGGTTTTGTTGTTGTATATGCTGTGTGTGTGTGTTGGTGCTGTGTAATATTCGGGTAACGACGCAAATATTTTTTCTTGCTTTCAAATTTATATGCCGAGATGTGCCTTCGATATTTATCCCAATTATGGAAGTTGGTTACTAATACTACACTGCACTCCTGTGGTCGATTGTGATTGACAATCTCCAGACGATGCTGACCAATTCGGGATATAATATACAGGACTAAGCGGATGACCTAGTAATGACAATACGGGGGAAGTATGATCAAGTCATATCCCATCTCATGCAAAAAGCCCTTTCCAAAGTCCGCATGTGGTGTTTAAATAAAGGCTTTAGCATAAACCCCAACAAAACGGTTTTCGTTCCGTTCATAAGGAGAACAAAGCTTTCATTAACTGCTCCTCTTCGTGATGTCACGGAATTGATATTTTCAGACGAAGTCACATTTCTGGGGTCACTCTAGACAAAGAACTTACCTGGAATTTGTCCAGCGGTAAAGGCACATCAACCTTTACGGATAAAATGCTAGCATTCGCCAAAGTCTCCGAAATGTATAAGTTGCAAAGCGGAGCCAATGTGAACGAGCATTAACAAGTTTCGGTGTGAACTTGTTAACGAAACTGTGTCCGAAAGATGGGGCATAAAAATGGAATGCTTTCATTTTCCGGCGGGTAAAGTCAGCCTGTAGCTTGTGTCAAGATCGTGTGGTAAGAATTTGAAGGTCTAATTGGAAAATTAGCAGAGTTGAAGTAAAAAACAAGTAAATAGAGAAAAGATGGAGAAGTTAAAATCATAAGAAGAAAAACATTAAATAAATAAAGAGAAGGACGAGAGATTAAAAGTAAAGGACCAGAATAATAAAAAGGAGACCTCGTGGATTCTTGATCGAGCTCGGCATAGAAAAATAATTAATATATGGAACCAAGAAAAAGTGGCGTGCTGAATGCTGATTGTGGAGGCAAGTGAGTAATAATTTTATAGTTTTCTTTTATTGGGACCGTGAATTCTAGGAGAGCAATTCCGAGTTGAAACGGGGTTGCGGATTTAGAACGGAATCTAATACAAAGGAATACCGGTTCAATATATGGATTACGGTTTCCTTCATTACATTCCAGGATGTTATATTGAATAGATTTGCTAACGAATTTCCTCAGTTATATTTGGCATTTTGGTTTAGGAATTTCCGTAATTAGTTATATTTAAGAATATTATATTTGAATTAATTAATATATTTCCTTCATTATATTTTAAAGTATTTTACTTAATATATTTAGTCCACGGATTTCGGACATACGATTGGTAAATAGTGGAACATCATACTATAAATACCATATTGGGTATATTGGTCCGCGATTGACCGCATTAACTTTAATTGGAATATAATTACAGCCTAGAGCCCTATTTCTTTTGTGTGGCACTCTTAATTAGAGGAGGCGGCACCGATAAAATAAGTATTTGAGGAATATACCTTGTGCGTGATTGTGTTTTTTTAATTAGCGGACTACAGGGCCGGAATAGGAGTTTTCGTGGTTTCTCCAAGCAACAAAAAAAAAAACAACGTGGCGCCCAGAAAGAACAAAAACAAAAGGAATGTTGGCCTTAAGCCACGTTTAGTTTGCATGATTGATTAAAGGGACCAACCCCCAATCCTCCAAACGGTTAGCTGTGCTCGCGCAATACAAAAAAAAGACGTAATAGAATTTGTCCAGCGTGACGGAGAAAGAGGAAAACCCCCTCTCTTGAAGTGACGTCGCTTTATTGGCAGACCATAGGTCTGAAATCAAAAATGATGTACTGGATGTACACCACCAGAGTAGTGAGACGAATGGTTACCCTGGTACCTACCCCAACTATATTCCAAGCTGAGGTATTAGAAATAGAAGAATGCGCCAATACCTGCATTGCGAGAGCCACAAATGGCTCAACTATCAATATCCTCTGGGACAGTCAAGCTGCTCTCAAGTCCTTAAAGGCCTACACTATGAAGTCAAGTATTGCCTGGGAATGTCTGCAAATCCTTAAAAATTTATCAAGGAGAAGCAGGGTTATCCTGATATGGGTACCTGGGCATGAGGGCCATAAAAGAAATGAAATTGCTGACGGCTTAGCCAAAAGAGGCGCGCAAACTCCCTTTGCTGGACCAGAGCCATTTTGCGGTACTTCAAAGAGTTACCTCAGAGCTACCTTAAATAGCTGAGAGAAGAATCAAAAATCCGTCTATTACGAAAGGCTGCAGGGTATGTTTCAGGCAAAAAAGTTTATCGATACCACTGGCGGAAAAACTGAGGAACTCCTACTTATTAGGAGAACTGAGTTCAAAATGATTATAGAGATCTTTTCAGGCCCTATTAAGATATCACCTACACAAGATGGGATTGGCTCATACTGTATCCTGCCGCTTCTATGGGGATGCTCAGGAGACCTAGGAGCACCTACTCTGCACTGGCCAGGCTGAGATTACTCTACCTCGAACATGCTTTTCCTTCACCAAACTACGTGTGGAGCCAAGTCCTAGAATAGTTCGATACTTCATTAACAGTCTAAACCTAGAAATGAATAATTGAATGGGACTCGAAATTGATCTGTCAGGTCGCCGTGAAAGCGAGGCCAACGCCTGTACAGGGCGTACGTAATACTTACTATATGAAGCTAGGGCGTGCAGTTGGTTTTGGAAATATATCTGATTCATACTTTTAATGTCGGTGTCGTCTATCCTCATCACCCACGTCATATCCTTAAATTATATGCAGTCTGCACAATATGCAATTCTGTCATGAATTTACTTGTTTAGTTTTAACTTATAGTTCCTTGCAACGTTTGTCCGATTACCACTAGCACAGCTTCACTTTTCGCTCTTTATGCTGAGTGATAAGGATACAATGTTACACCAAATATTACCTGATTTTTTTAGAAACGATTGAAATTGTAAATCTATTAACAACAGTTGGCTTGGGGCCCATGATAACCTTTGCGTTTTTACCTCGATCTTAAGAACAGACGCGTTACTTTCTTATTTATGGAAAAGCTGTAAATTCGTTTAACAGAGGAGTTGAATATGGAGGGACCATTAAGACGACGTTGCTGTCCGTGGACTTGAGGAAAGTCATAGTTATAGAACAATTCGATGTACATAGTTCGACAACCTTAAAGTTTGTTTTCGATTACTATTTTTATTGTGCTGCTCCTTTTTGCCAGCGTAATGAGCAACGTTCTTGTCAGAGCACTTCACAAAAGAGAGAGGGGTATATAATAATAACATCTAGATGTCCTTAAAGATTTAGAATATGCTGATGATAAACACCTATCTGTTTGTTGGCCAATCGATATAGAATCAAAATGAAGGAAAATTCATCACATAATTAAAAATAATGTGGATTAATACAAACAACAGGCCGTCACATAATTGGCTAAATCTCTATTGTCTTGGGGGTGAGCTTGCAAACTTTATTTCGAGTGAATTTTCAGCGATTGCATTAATAAACACCGCGAGCGATTTTCTCTCAAGACCAATCATTATAGAGTTGGCATGTCTGGAGAAGAGAGGGCATCAGGGATTCCTTCATTTGCCCACTGTAGAGGAGATCAGTTACCTGTCTTCCAATTTTTGTAGTTCCTTCTAAAGTGGATTTCTGGTAAGCCTAATGTTAGGTAAGGTATAGAAACTATCGTTTCCAGTTTTAGAAAGCTTTTTCTTTATCATTGTCATTTTTCAAGAAAATACATTGTTGTCGTGTGATAGCTTCAGACTAGTTTTGACTAAAAGGCTTGAGAGAAGGGAGCCAAGAGCATAGCTTAGCTTTCTGAGCAAATATAGATGTTGGAATTCTTGCAGCCTTCATTTGCGAGTTCCTGAGCTCCAACCTCTATCCAAAGCAGAGACTTCCGTCTGAAATATGAAAGGTGAGGTATCAACCACCCGTTTTGTTATCTTTCCTGGGTTCATGAGCTCGTTGCGGGAATTGGTGGCTATTATCTGGCCTCTCTCGTTAAGGGCTACATGGTAGCTTCTTTAGATGGATCATTTTTGGCCATGACATCCGTAGGAGATTCAAGGTCTTTGCACCGGGAGAAATGTGATCATTTGATCTTTTCGTTTGAAGCATACTAGCTGCTTTTTTACTCTGGATAAAGAGGCAGGGTGATTGTAACCCAAGAATAGTTTTATTAGCTCGTTGAGGACACGACGTGAAGGCGCCAGTAGCTCCTAAATAGGCCATCTTTTACACCACGACGTGAAGGCGCCAGTTCCTCCTAAATAGGCCATCTTTTACACCTTATCAATGGTCTTCTTCGACCTTGTCTGCATTGGTTTTGGTACGAGAGATTTTGCTCCGTAAAAAGTGTGGGTCTGATTATGCCCTGAATAAGGTCCTACTTTTATGAGCTGAATGCCTACATATTGGTTAACATTTTGGGGTGAGTATGGATTATTCCCACAAATTTGGCTTCTTTAAAATATTCTAGTGTAAGTCCATTAACCTAGAAAATCTGCAATATGAAAGTTTTTTTTTTATAGTTTCAACACATTAAATTAAATTGAATTAAATTTAAGTAAAAATCTTAATTGGAGACTAACGATCTCAATTACCGTAACAAATAAATTATCTTTTGGTCGTAAAAAGCGATGATACAACCGCTTACCGTCTTGCTTACAAAATAAATGTACAGTATAAACCAGGTGATAGCAATTCTTACGTCTGTTTGTTTAACAACAATTTATAATGTTTCAGAATAAACATAGAGATCTGGACCTAGCTGTGGTACTTGAAGCCCATACTGATATCTCCTTTAAGCAGGGCAATATTAGTCTCTTAGTCCAGAACAACACAATAATGTTGGGGTGATAAGAGCTTCTGTTCAAATTTCATAAGAGCTTTAGGCAATTAAAGTCATCCCTAAGGGCAAGGATTGATAATTACTTCAGACAGACCCAACTATAATGATTGTCGTAAATATCCTGAAGGCGAGAATAGCAGCTCGTTTATTACATCGTGAAACATTGAAGCTTACACCCTTCTTTGAGGGTTTTAATTCATTTAAATTTTATGATTCCTATAAAGTGCAAAATGCTTGGAAATCTCTTATTTCCGCCACTCTCTCTTTCGAAAGAAAAATTAGGGATTTATTACCAACTAATTTTTGAAATTGTTAAACGATGACATTCGTAAAATTGAACACATTTCCAACCAACCAGTATCTAAATACATACGCATATGTAGGTATGGTTTCAACTAGCATAATTTGAGTGCTTACTTTTAAACAAGACTTGTTGAATTTTAAACAAAAATTATTAAATATTAAACATAATCTTTATGAAGATCAGCACTAGTTGTTGAGAAGGTTTTGTAAACAGAACATAGTAACAGTTATATTTTCATGCATTCATATAAATTTAAACTTACTGTAAATTTAAATTGGAGGCGGTAAAGAAATCCGAAACAACTTGTACTACGAGCGCTCCTAATTCCTAAAAAAAAAAATTAAATAAATTAGTAGGTATTGCGGAACACAGTTGCAAAATCCCATTTTTATTTGCAAAAACCTGTGTTATGAAGCTCTTAGATGACCTTGAAATGCAGCATAAGAAGAAAAGGTTATTAAAAAAACGTAAATTTATGTTTGAAAATGAGACAAATCGGGTAACTCTTTCATGTGCTTGCCATATAAAATTTCATGTTTCATTATATTGATAAGTATTTGGACACTGCATGAGAACGCGTAATCTTAGAGTGCACTTGTATACGGCGCAAGTTCAAAAATTGACTAAATCGGGCAACCCTTTCTTGTTGTTTCCATTCAAAACTTTAGTTGTTGACAGTATATTTGAATACTGCTGCAAGAGAGTTGAAATTTTATACACTTCGTTTACATAAAAATAGAAAATAAAATTTCCAAAATAACTAAATTGGACAACCCCTTGTTGTTGCTGTACAGAACTATGGGTTTTCACTTTATACAACTTTTATTTACATCTAGTGTATATTATTATTGTTCTCAGTCCAATTATAACTTTTGCTCCCGTTTTTTTTTTGTTTTTTTTTTTTAATATGTAAATATTATAAAATCTAGTTTATAGTTTTGGATACGGTGTCGGTATATCCTATCGCTCCCACAGTAAATAGTCTCAGTTTAATGGAAATCATTATCACCTTCAAAAGCGGCATGTTTATAAAAAAGATCTTTAAAATAGAGTTTTTGAACAACATTATTTTGTAAAATGTGATTTTGTGAAACTCGATTTAAGAAAAGGGTTTTTAAAGAACGGGTCATCGTACCGAAATTTCTTTATCGTATTAATATGGATTATATTCCTGAGTAAATTTTTTAAAAAATTCCGTAAAATCCTTTTTATTTTATTTTCACGGGACCAACTAAAAACTATATTTTTAAGGTTATGGTACATTGAATAAAATTATGGCTTGTATGATGATAGCCTAACAATAAATATTCCATCAGCAATTAATCTTTTTTTAAACTTTTTGTAAAAGATAAATAGATACAATATTGATACACGGAATAGAAAAATAGCAGATGTAAATGTCCATACTTCGCGTGAAATGACAGACATAAATAACTTTCGGAGAATTGTATCACAGAAAAGGGGCTAGCCATACCTATAGAGTGCGGACGTAAATAACTTTAGATTTGGAGAATCGATGTTTCGAGAACGGAATATTCGGCAAGATTCTAGGACGATTTCTAGCTATGATATAATATAATGAAAAGCATCCGTTCATAAAAAAAATAACAATATAGGTTTTAGAGAATGACCATCCCAGTGGACATAGGACTTAGTGGTTCACATTATTACTATTTATACTCTTTAGTTTTCTAATAAAAAAATAATTAAAGCAAAATGAAATAAATTCATCTTATTTTGGAAAACTCAAAGAAATTAAGTAACAAAAACAATATATAGAGTTAAAAAATTAACAATATCTTCGCTTTTGTACGTCTGTTGGTTAAAAAAATTCCAACCGTATATAAAACGTAAATGAACTTTATACTTGAGGAAGTGTACATGATTTTTATATGTGGAATTTATTGCTTTACAAAGTGTTGTCTCTTTCGTCTCATTTCATTCTGGTAGGTGATCAATGGTCTAATTTCTGGAAGTACAAATATGTTGCACTGTCTGGCGTACCTCGCATTGTAGCAACCATTGGTTTTCCAGCAAATAGCAATAAATCAGGTAACATTAATCGGAGTTCTAATAAATCTTTGGTTTATCGGAGATTTGTTTAGGCGCCAATAATCGGTTTTGTACTCTAGCCAGTTATTAACAACCGCTAAATCCACTGCATGAAATATGACTATCAGTGGTAATTTTCGACATTTTGACAAGTTGTAAAAACATATATTGATGCTGTTTTGTCCCATATCTCTGTATGGTTTTTTCCGCCGATTCCAATGAAATACAGAATTATTATGCAACCATGATGTTAGAGCAACATTGTCATTGTTACTATGGACTCTTTACAAAACGATTATTTTTTTTAATACCTTGTAACGAAGTTACAAATTTAATTGCCACGTTAACATTATTTAGCCCACCACTGGGTTATTTCAAAACTTAAATTAAGGTAAGTAAGGTAAGCAGACAATTTTTCACTGGTTATTGTCTTACGTGAAGTTCCCGCACTAGTGAAAACCTGGCTCGCCGTGCATTTTTCCAAATTACAGTATTGATGATTGCCTGTCATATCTCGCCTTAACATTTCCCTCGTACACCGTGTGTTTATTCCCCTTACCATCCGTCCTTTTAAGGTTAGCGTGACCTATCCCGCCTTAACATTTCCTCTGGTACGTCGTGCGCATTTTGTTAGTGCATTACAATTAAGACACTGGTACGCCGTACGAAAAATTCCGTACCCCTCCTAAAAGTTGTGAGGCCTGTGTGAAGAAACCCGCTGCCACCAATACTCTCTCGGCGGTACGTCATCTTGTCTCCAACTCAGGTTATTATAGTGGTAAGCCATGCGAAATTTCCTCTTTCCATTACCTAATCTCTACGTTCTCTACGTATACAACAAATCTAATAAATAGATCTAGCGTAGTATATTGATCTCGTAAGAGCTATGCTCTTTAGTATTAAGTCCAGAAGTATTATCACAGTGGGAAGCCGTGTGAAGTTCCCCTTACCACTACATAGTCTGTAGTATATAAATATAATTAGATTAAATTAACTGTATAAAAGTTTCATTGTTAAGAAACCCTGGTCCGACGAGCTAGCCGCAGCCATCCACCAAGTAATGCGTTTCAACCTTGTCAGGTAAAAAAGGAGTGTTTTGAAATCTATTCTTCCTTATTGTTCCATCTGTATTAGTGCCTCTTTGTGACCTGCAGAAACTGATTCACATAGATGCACGACCACTCCTGCTCTTAGACCGAAATCCACCTGATATTCTGGTTTTAATTGGGTAGTTTCCCTTGGTAAACCAAGAAGTCGTAACCTTAAGCATTTTCGCCGCAAAGTAAAAAGTTGTTTATGGCCCAAGACCTTGGTTTACCTTTAAGATACTCCTTGAAGGAAAGTCTACCTTTCAAGGAAATCATTTGCTTATCCACACATAAATTTTTCTCTTTTATCAGTTGACAGCATCTTTTTTTATTGATTCCAAGATTGGTCTAATTTTAAAAATATAGTCTGTTTTGTTTCTTGGAACCTGCAAATAATCTGCTAAATGTTAATTTGTGAGAACGGTGGAAAATCTATCTCGGCTCACAGTATTTGGAAATTTCGATATTCATATACTTCGATCCCATTAAATAAGCAGCTCAAAGACTCAGAATTTTTGTAGCAGTTGTGTGTTTGATCTTAGAAGTCTGTTGTTGCTCTGCATACATGGTTGTGTAGATGGCCAATGGCCATGCTTTCGAACAGTTCTGTTGTAATAAATTTTTCGAAATACTGAAGTGGATCCTTTTCTTCATCAAACTTATCAAATCTATCCACACCTTGTTCATCGTCAGGCCGCATCACGTATGGACGATTTCTCCATTTATACCCTAGATAAAATCTGTAGGGTATACTGATTTTGTCATTCCGTTGCAACACATCGAAACAATACTGTCAGAGCAAAATGGATTGAACACCCACGCATAAAATTACAATTTATTTTTATTTTTGTATGCCTGTTTGTACTCCTGATATCTCGAGAACGCCTATATATAGATAGCTGAAATTGTACACAGGAGTTTTTAAAAACAATGTAGTTTTGAGTTCGAAAATAGGGCAAGTTGGGCAACTCCTTCGCAGGGTTGTCAGACAATAATTTCGGTTTTACAATATTTTCGGACATTGCATGAGTACTCGTCAACGTAGAGAGATGAAATTTGTAGCCGGTATTCTCTTAAAAATTGTAAATACAATTTTAAAAATGGTCCATATCGGGCAAGCCCTTATAGGTGTTTTCATACAAAAATTTATGTTTTTTACGCATACTGTGAGAAGGATCAGTCCTAGCCGTTTTACTGAAACTTATACCAATTCTAGATTTTTTCCATTTTCTATTTTCTATCTATTACATATATAAAGTTTACCGGGTAATAAATCATAGTTAAAAATTCAATGGTGTTTTATTCCTAATCTCTATAGTCCATTCTTAGTTAAGTTGAACTAGTACTTATGCAACTATACTTATGCACTATCCACAAAATTTCAAATTCATTCATCCAACAGAGAAGTAAACTAAGTATGTATAACTAATGCAATTATACGTGAAACACTGTTCACTAGTATGTAAGTTCGAGAGCCCTTAGGAAAGTGAGTTAAAATATTAAATTTTATTGCATCCCACATAATATAGAAAACTGAAAACTTTTATTAAGGGAAACTCAACTCGAGTGAGATAATCTGATTATCTACAAGCGGCAAAGTGGCACTCAAGCTGAGAGATGTAATTAGATTTTAACACGGGAGTTAGTTAGGTAAGGTAGGTATAGATAGATAGACAAACACCTATACCTACCTGAAGTTCTCTTAAGGGAATTTTGTTCAAACTACAAACGAAGCCCTACAACTCTCGAATTAATCTGGACGAAGATGATTGCAATTTTAAGCAAAACTACTACTACTAACGATGGGAATTAAGTGATTGTCCTGATTTCGTGACATTTTAAATAGATTTCAAAGGCGAGGTAACAATATCAAAACTCGAACGAACGATTAAAGTCGTTTTTGTCCATTACACATTGTCACTTAGGAATAATGTCTTAAGTTTGCCAATTGTGTTTGATGAGTAGAAGACAAAACTTTAGTTTGTGGAAAAGATAAAGTTAGGGTAAGAACTTAAATGCAATATCCGCTCCAATTGGCTTCTATCCAAAACAAGAAGGAGCAATTAAAAAACTCTGGACTTCAGGATTGAAAAAAAAATCAACAGCAAACCGTTTCAAAACCAGGAAGAACAATGAGGCCAGTGCAGAAATTAATAAAAAAAAAGAGGCAAACAGAGTCAACAAAAAGAAAGAATTGGAAATAGGAAAACAAAGAAGAGGATGTTATGGCGAAGACGGGTAATAGTCCTATTTCCATTGTATTCCATTTTAGTTCGTGTATAGAGCGGACACTTAAAAGATGGAGGTGGAGGAGTCTTCTCTAATTAAGATATTGCCCGTTTAATTTTCAAATTGAAAAGTTCGTAGGAAATTGCAGATAAAATGGTAAAAAAATCTTTTTCCGCAAACGTTTTTTGTTTTATTTTTATTTATTTTTTTTTTTTTTTTTTGCAGGTAGAGGTGTCGATTATGTAACAGTGCATATAATAATCATTATCGATAGTAATCGAATAGAAGAAAATCGAGTTTAGACGAAAATTAGCTGATCGATTATCATTCCGTTTCTAACACCTCGAAATAATGATGGCAGAGCAAAACGGATTGGACACTCACGTATAAAACTAAAATTATTTTGATTTTTGCATGTCCGTCCGTCTGTGCGTACGATAACTCGAGAGCGCGTCCACTTCGAAGGCTCAAATTTTGTACACGGGCACAAAAAAATAAAATAAAATTTAGTTCTAAAATGAGACAAATTTGGCAACTCCTTCTTGGGGTTGCAATACAAAAATATCGTTTTCCACTATAAATATATTTGGACACTGCCTGAGAACGCTAGAACCACTACAACATAGATAGCTGAAGTTTGGTACGTGGTGTTTTTATATTAGTAGAAAAAAAAATCAAAAATGGGCTAAATCGAGCAACCCTTTCTTGGTGCTGCATATAAAAATTTAGGTTTTTTGTGTATATACTGTAACAACCATCAGATCTAGACATTTTTATTGTACTAAGAACTTGTTTAGAATATGAAATCCTATCAAATGGGCTATGATCATTTTTTCTCTCAGACGAACCGTTCTAGAAATATATGCGAAAAACCACTTCAAAAATCAAAACTGCACAGATGGGTGACCATATGAATTTTCTTACGGGTATTCATCTAGGGTATCATAAGAATTGGTCTTAGACCAATTTTACCTTTTTTACTTGTTTCTTACTAAGTTTGTACCTATTCTTCTCCCCCACTGATATGTATATGAATGGATTGTTCGTTGAACCAAATATGTATGAAAGCAAATGGACCACTTTCATAATACTGTCTCTTTCCGTGAAACGATTGGGAACGAGAAATTGCTTGAGGTTCAGCGGTATTTCCAACCAAAACAGCGGTATAAAAAACACTTCCTACGACTCATAATTAAAATTTAATAATAAAAATAGTTCCAAATACTTTTGTGGTTAATTCGGTTAATCACACTGACATGCATATAAGTAAATTCCCAAATAATTTTGCCAGTTTACGACAGTTGGTAGCATTTGTATTGAGAGCATACTTTCTGGAATCAAAATCAGTCAGTCCATTTATATACATGTCAGTGTTCTCCGCTAATATCGCTTTCATACCGGTCAACTAAAAGTAATCAAAATAATTGTTCAATTTATTGACTTTGACATTTTCATAATATTTTTTGGTTTTGTAATTTTTCAGATTTCAGTTGATTTTTAACTTAGAACATTAGCGGTATAAACCAGGCATTTGCCACTATGGGATTT
The DNA here is from genome assembly GCA_963930735.1 of Dioctria linearis. Classification (NCBI taxonomy): domain Eukaryota; kingdom Metazoa; phylum Arthropoda; class Insecta; order Diptera; family Asilidae; genus Dioctria; species Dioctria linearis. The sequence continues at coordinate 221,360,774 of OZ005742.1, forward strand.
ATGAATTTGTTATGGTCATGGAAGTAATAATTCTAAAATATTTTTGACGGTGGGAGTTCCTGATAACTTTGTTTTTCTATCCTTTTTTCATTTATTTTCCACGTATTTGCAGAAAAAAAACTTTCTAGTTTAATTTCAGGACTTCAAACTGCTTGAAAAACGTTTTTCCGGGATTATTATTGAAATATTTCGACGTTTATGAACTTAAATCTAAAGCTTAATCACTCAATTCTCAATTCAAATGTTTTTATTTAAAATTAGCACAATCAGCAAAACAATTTAACGTTTTTTAATCAAAAACACGAATCTGACTTTTAATTCGAAATTACGTTAGCAAGATAAACTAAGTTGAATCCTTCTTGCCCTTCCATCATTTCGCAAAAGAATCTAGATTCACTCGCACCGACGTAGTTTTTAGACAATATTTGCTTCCTTTAATTCTACATAAATATTAGTTAGTTTTTTGAAGTGCAAGCCTTATGCTCTGTATTTCACCTTTCACTTTCGAGAAAACGACGAAAACCAATATAATGATTGGTTCTCTTACAATTCATAGGTGGCCTTGAACTATTCATCTTCCTACCTTCAAATAAATCTTAAATAAGAGCAAGACTTTGAGTGAATGAAACCATTCTAGATTGAGGTCAATGTGTCAATATAGCTCAAAAGCAAGCAGCTTCCTCCTTGGTTTCAAATTTTGATAGGTGACATGCAGGGGCCCGGGCCTAGGGCGGCAAAGCTTGGTGAGCTTTTTTTTTAGTATTCGCCTCTGTGAACCCTCACGTCAACGTTTAAAAATTCAAAAAATGTGTCCATAGCACCCCGAAAAAGAAATTTACACGTATTGAGATTATAATTATGAAAATTTTGGATCATCTAACTGGATCTTTGCTTACTAGTTTACTCCAAGTTCAAGCGCATCATTTTAATTTTGCTTCACTACAGACTACATATATTAGTACTGAGTTATTTGGTATTTGCGCTACCACTTTTCGTGTTTTTACTGGGAGTAGAGGGGCGGCAATCTTCCATAGGCCTGTGGCGGCGAAGTTATCAAATCCGCCCCTGATGACATGCACTTGGATATGAATTCACCTAACTTTTTCATTTATAAAAAAAAAAAAAAAACAATGCTGACTACATTACCTAGTTTTGTGTGTGCTATGATTGTGGGGACCAATTTACCTAGCAACACGTGTTCGATATCCGACCTACATACACAATATTGGTCTTAACGCTTTAAAAAAGAACTGGAAGATCAACATACATCTAAGAATAGATTTTCATAAAGTGTGCAACTTCCAACTTTTTGCCAACACTATTAAAATTGAAATCAAAAATTGTCGATAGCTTCTAATAAAACAAAACTCGTTTTAAATTCCACTGAAACGAAGCTTACCGAGGAATGATGGTGGTGAATTAACTAGTATTATCGCGTTGAAAAGACTATATAAGACTAGCCGTGAAAAGCTTTCTTTTAGTCACTGTCTGTTTATCTTCCATTCAATAAAAATGAAAACGTGCTTAGTGGTGCTAAGTTTGTGTTTAGTTAGCTTAACCTTAGCCTACGAGACTTATATTGGAAATTCCCGTCATCCTGGTATAACATTACAATAAAAATTTGTTTTTTTCCTTTAAATGGAACTAATCAAAAACGCATTATGCACGCGACTTTTGTGCCGCATGCGCAGCATACAGGTGCAGGTGCATCAGGCGTCTTTGAATAGGCTAACTGAAACCACTCCTTCATTATTTATGGTAGTAAAATATAATTATTTCATTGACAATTTCAAGATCAACCTGGAAAATGTTATCACAATGAAACTGAGCACATCTTTGAAGTCGATGAAGTTTACAAACCGGTCGGTAGAGAATACTGTGAGAAATTCACTTGCATGGAAGATTATGTCATCAGAGTAAATGCGTAAGTAGTAGTAGTGCATCTTTCAACCTTTTTGGGGTAAATCCCTGATTTTGTGGTTATTCTTAAAGGTGTCAAAAATACAACGTACCTCCAGATTGTACAGAAAGTAAAGGTGATTTAACTCAAGCATTCCCGGAATGCTGCGATTATCTTCGATGCACTGTTGATGGAAAAGAAGAGATCAGGAAAACCGGATTTGATTGATGAGAGATGCTTCCAGCAGTGATGAAATCGTTTGTTTTGATTAATAATGTTTTTTTTTTGTGTTATGTAACTTGATTAACTTGAGTTGGTTTGAAATTATTAAATGAGCAAATTTAGCAGTGGTTTTTATTGTTTTCTTTTTTATAATAATTTGCATACCTACTCGATTCAGAAATATTAAAATAATTTCGTACGTTTTTTTTGGTAAGGTGCTAATTAATTGTGAAAAGTCATATTGAAGAAAACGAAATTTCGTAACAAAATGTACGTCTTCTTTTTAATTGCAATATGGGAAATATTATCCGCATATAAATTTTCTACCTTTTGTTGTTGTTGTTGATCTTCTACGTTTACGAGAGTTTCGATGGGCTTAGTATATGCTTTTTAAAAAGGCAGTCCCTGTAATGAGTGTAGTGAGATTGAGCACAGTTGCTGCCTATCTGTCCGATGAAATATTTCATGTTTTAGCCATCTTTCGTCTTTCAAATTGTGAGGGTTAACAGCTCTACCCATCTGGGTTTCGCTAGCTTGGAACTTGTGGATCTAGAACACTCATGTTTAATTTTATAGGTCAAGCTATGGATTTTTCTGCTAGATCTACATTAGGTATATAAGTGAAGTCTTTCTATAGCAATTTAGTCTGTTCATTACTGTGGGTTAGATAGATACTCTGACGATAATAACTTATTCGGAGATATCTGACTAGTCGTCAGAGGCCGTTACAGTAATTTACAAATTTGTTTGAATTCATTTAAGATTATTTAAGAACCAGGCAGTAATTTTGATGTATTTGCACGACCACGTCAGGAAGGAAAGTTGGGTGAGGGGAAAAAATAGCCTAACACTCTTCAAAAAAGGAAAATGACTTAAAAAAAAGAACCTTTTTTAAAAAGTAGTAGCCTTGTATCAACAGGAATTATATACTCTTTAGTATGGCTTGGTTTCTGCCCTACGGCAGGCTAAAGAGAGTCAAGGCAAGTCAACAAAAGTAAGCGCTTTTGTAGTTCATCGTTGCCTTTTTTTTCTTAACTGATTTAACATTCAAAAGACTTATTTATTTACTTGAATGTTTAGTCCATTTAGTCTTATGCGGGACTGGCATAAATTCATGGAGAGTTTAGTAAACACTAATTTGATGGCGGTTGCTATCTGCAGCACAAGAATTTAGTGACAAAAACTTTTTAAAGTTTCTTAACAAAAGAGGGCGTCTTGTATTTTTAAAAATTTTCTTTTTCCCTTTTTTAAAGACTTTTCTTCACGCAATTTAATTTTATATTCACTAAATTCTCTATGAATTAATTTCATTGACTCTATATGAGAAAATAATCATTCAAATCTGGAAAAACTAAGATTATCTCACTTCTATGAGTACAATAAAATCATTCAACACAGGTTGTGTCTAATTGGAGCTAAGTTTCTTCTGTGCAAATTAAAGGCACAATGTGTTTATCTTATCTGGATTGAACCCATGGTTTCAGATAAGGGATACTAGAGCAGCATTGGTTAATGGTACGATTCTTATGTGTTGAGGCATGCTGAATATATCCAGCTTAGAAACCTTCTATAAAATGACTTACTAACCTCTAGTTTTATATTTTACAATGGACAGAGGAGGATTGTCTGCCTTGATACAGCTGGTATTGTTGTAATAACATATAGACACCTGTCTTTTTGCATTTTGGTAAGACTTTTCGAATGAATCGCTCTTTCTAGAATGGGTACTCGCCAACTCACTAATAATATCATTTCATTTTCCTTTATTGTTCCTTTTCTCCAAGCTTCACTAGGGAATTGGTTTGGTGGGCGGTGTTTCATGGTCTAAATTTAACGTTAAAATCACTTGTCAGGGTAATGAGAGATTGTTGGCAAAAGAGTTGTTAGTAAAATTCGTCTGCTATTTCGTATTGTACAAACCTACAAAATTCGATGATCATTCATGTACATTTGTCCCTTTAAAGAGATGTAACTATTAAATCTCATAAATATAATTTTACCAAACTTCGGCATAGGATAATAATACTGTGTACGGTGAATATTCAGATCTTCTTCAGATGTATGATATATGTATATCGCGACCGGAAATGCATTCGAAACCAATATTTTCTGTAATTTTACATCACATCGCGTACAAATCTGATTTTAATGTTTCTTTCGAACAGAAATTGCCCAGTAAGTACGCGTTATGGTATCCATTCACTTACAGTCTGCCTGAAGGCTGTATACTGCAGGCAAGAGGCCTGCCGGCTGAGTTCCACCATACACTTACAGGCCGCCTGCATATCCAAGCCTGCAGTCCAACGAAACTGATAGGTAACTGACAGTATGTGTTGCAGTGTTGTCGTCCGCGGCCGTCGTCGTCTGGAACTTCTGTTTCCGTAAATATTTTAGCCGCAATCCAGAATACAAAACTTTTAATAATGGCCAAAAAGGAGGGTTCTATTACCGGCTTTATTAATATTTGGCATAATAATAAGGCGTTATGGCAAATCAAATCAAAATCCAGTAATCCTTTAGCATTATAAATGCATTCACATGCCTCCGGTATAATGGTTCCCAGAGCTTGCGGCAATATAATCGTCGGGAATTTCAAATCTTCGAAGCTACGTCCAGAGCCTAGAAATTTCAAGGTTGCGATTAGTCTCTCTTCTGCGTCTATAGCACGTCTTAATCTGGTATTCTTTTTATACCCTGGTTGAAATCATAGGGTATTCTAAGTAAATTGAAATAACTTCGATTTTTGAATGTCCGTCTGTCGATCTGTGGGCACGACAACTCCAGAACGCGTGTACTTAGAAAGTTGAAATTTTGCACACGGGATTTAAAAAAAAAAGTAAATTTAAGTTCGAAAATGAAACAAATCGGGTAACTCCTTCGTGGGGTTGCCATACAAAAATTTTAGTTTTCACTATATATTTGGATACTTCCTAATAATGCGTCAACGTAGAGAGCTGAAAGTTAATACATGGCTTTTTTATAAAAATAGTAAATGTAGTTTCAAAAATGGGTAACCTCTTCTTGGTGTTGCCTTATATAAATGTTGGGTCTTTACGCGTAGTGTGAACGCGGTCAGTTCTAGATGTTTTTGTAGTACTGAAAACTTCTTCAGAATACGAAATTCTATGAAATTTGATATAAAAATGTTTGCTGTCCGATGAACCGTTCTAGAAATATATCCGAAAAACCACTTCAAAAATCAAACCTGCACATATGGGTGACTGCCCATACGAAATTACAAACGGGCTGCCATTCATCTAGGGTAATTCCAACAAGTTAACCTTAAGGAAATTATTGGTTAACAATAAGTTAAGGCCTGGGGTTGATGACTTAGAAAAAAGTGGAGTTTACAAAATATCTTGTAATGATTGCGACGCCATTTATGTTGGTAAAACAAGACGGAAACTAAAAGTTAGGTTGATGGAACACATTAGCTCCAAAGCTTCTAATGTACATCAGCATCTAATGTGCAATAAGCACAAATTTGAAAATAATGTTAAACTATTGCATAGTCTACCGGCCGGGCGATCGTTAGATAAATACGATATTAAAGAAATCCGTGCGGAAAAAGAAAAAGGCAGTGTCATGTTAAACGAACAGATTGATTTCAAAAATTCAAGCCCTCTCTTAAGTCCGCTTTTGTTGGATTAACATAGTTTTCTAATTTCAATATTTGCTTGTATGTAATTTTCATTTTGGTATGTATTGGTAATGATGATTGGTTCGATGGCTTCAAAAGCTATATATATTAATTAGTCCTCTGATGATGATCTTTGAGATCGAAACGCGTTAGGCATAAATTAAATTAAATTTAAATAAACCATTTTATATATTTTCTGTGAAACATAACAAGTGTTTTAATTTTCCTTAATTGAAAATGAGATTTCACCAAGTGCCAACAAAAAAATCTGTTGATTAAATTAAAAACTTCAGTAAAATTTGAAAGCACTGAATAATGTGTGGCATACATCAGTTCTCATCTGCAGTCCTGATCTAACATTCCACGGCCTGCAGGCGGACTGTAAGTGAATGGGTACCATTATTGAAAAATAATTTTGATTTTAGATAATATCCAAAACTGATTACTGCATCAAAATGAAAAATAGTTTTGAATATGATTTAAAATTAAAACATTTTTAGTCTGCTATCAAAGGACAAATGTGCCTTTACTTTTGTGCAACTCTGCTCTAATGAAATTTTCGAAGATGTATTACGTGTAAAAAATTTAAAACTAAACACTATCTCGACACTTGCAGCGTGC